>QYTT01084534.1:13206-23844 GCA_006980735.1 Dasypogon diadema
CACGAAAGGAAAGAGGAAAATAAGGAACGCCGCCACAAAGAAAAAATGGCGTTACTCAAACAATTATTTGAAAAAAGGACACATAAAGAAGACGAATCTGATTAAATATATGTGTACTTCAAATTCTTAATAAATAAAGTTCTTATACCCAGAGTATTTTTAACCTATTTACATTTTTCTCTCCAACCTTAAAACAAATTATTGAGGAACTCTTCCAATGAGTAATTGTAGCAATGAATCTCGTTTATATTCACCTTTTTGTCTTAAAGATATATTAGAGAGATTTTTCTCATTATTTTCAGTATATTCAGAAGTTTCATTAATTTCAACTTGGGAATCCACAATGGCATCAACAATGAACTCTTCTTTGCGCATAATGCATAAATTGTGAAGTACACAACATGCAATTATAAATTTCGTAATGCTATCAACGTCAGCAAACTCAACTAACAATAGCTGCCTGAAGCGTTGCTTAAGCAACCCAAATGCATTTTCAATAATTACTCTTGTTGCAGATAAGGAAGCATTGAATTTTACAATATCCAAGTCTCGACACACTCTATACGGAGTTATAAGCCACTCTCGTTAGGGGTACGCTGCATCTCCCAACAAATGATATTTTTGTCCACATATAGTTGGCAATTTTTGGTATATAAACGATAATTTTAAAACACGAGCATCGTGAATTTTACTTGGTGCTCCACAAAATACATCCAAGAAAATTCTGTTGGCATCACAAATGCCTTGCATGGTAATAGATACCATATCGTGTCGATTTATATGAGTGCTCTTTACTTTATGAGGCGGTGTCCGACACGGAATATATGTCCCATCTATGCATCCGACAACATTGGGGAATCCTGATATCTGTATATTTTAAAGAGATGCACAGGTTATTAGTTAGGTTATTAGGTTATTAGTTAACTCTGCACTTATTTTTGTCTTTTTTTCATCTTGCAAGGGAAACTTGATAAACTGCATAACTTTGTGGATGGTCTTGTGCGCTGTTGATTCGGCAAATCCGAAACGATTAGCAACACATCGCATAGTTGTTTTATTTCCCGCAAACCTAAGCGTAAAAATTAAATACTTTAAAATGAAACCGCTTTCACGCAGTATGCTTCTATAACTATAAAAAACATAAAAGTTGCTTTTCAGGAGTGACTTCGGGAACTCCTCCAGAATTCATGGACGATGAATATGTCGCACAATATCTTTCCAACAGATAATAAAACATATCTTTCGAAACACGCATATGTCTTCTAAACTGCAATCAAAGATTGTTGTTTACAGTCTGCTCAGCTCAGCTTACCCAAATTACATAAAAGACCATTCTTACCTCCGCATTTGTACAATTTAACAAAATCCCCGTGAACATGTGGATTTTCATTCGAGGAATTCTGAGACATCTAGTAAAAGCAGTAGCAATTTCTTCTTCATCGCTTGAGGATGAGGAGGAGAACAATTCCAATGCATCCAATATCTTTTTGTTCATATTTGCTTGTAATTCTGAAGAGAATACTATAAAAACGTGGACTTTTGCTTGAGGATTTTGCACTTATTTTCAGTTAAGAATGTCAAATGTCAAAATTTATTCCAGACACTTTATCAAATACACAATCGTAAATAGCCAGAAACGTACAAATCTGCATTTCATTTCCAGAGTCGAAAAAGTGCTCTTTCTGATCGCTCGTCGAGTGCATTATGGTACCACTCAAATGCGTTGTTTTTCTCGCTCGATGAGCGAACGACCAACTCGAATTCGCATTTTTTCCCACTCGACGAGCGAGCAACCGACTCGAATTCGTATTTTTACTCGCTCGCTGAGGGGGTGAAGAACTCGAATACGATTTTGCTCGATTTCTGCTCTGAGAGTGCTTTGTGAGCAGAAACGACAGACGACTCGAATACGCTATAAGTTTACTCCACTCAGCGCGACATGGATTAAATTACATGCACCAAATCAGTGGCTCTTTTGTCTGGACAAGGAGTATCAATATGACTTCGTATGCAACGCCGAACATAACCAAAAAACCTTACACGGCAATGGATTATTAACATTAGATGGAGGATGTGTGATGAAGGACGATAATCTGTTTATTAACTCCGTTGATGCATTAAAAAGCAGGATGTCATCAAAAATCATTCGAACCAAGGATAAATATAACATCTGTCGAATTCAACAACTGGGAACACAGTGTACTACCCGCAGTCAACCATTACAACTTAATATCCCATAAGAAGGAGTTCGATGATATAAGCAACCAGTTGAGTCATATTAAGGAACATTAAAATAAGCTTCAAGAACTGCAACCGCATGATCTACATCAATTCACAATAGCATATACAACTATGGGTATACTGGCAGTTTTGATTGCCTACATGGTTACAAGGTGTATTCGTAATCGACGATGAACAATTAGCATGACTACGCCACCGCCTGAACCTGCACCACGAACAAGAGTGTCAACTAATAGCCAGGACTACAGTTTTGAAGTTAGGAACATCAAGAGAGGCCAGGATGTTTAGACTCATAGATATGTTAGTCATAATTCAATTGTAACTTCTTTCAATAAACATTACCTTAAGAGATATTACCTAATTAATTAATCAACTCGAAAACATCTGTTCATAACAATTCTGTCAAGTAATGAGATTTCACATATTGCCCAGTGCTCAATGCACATCAGTCATGTAGCGAAAAATTCGAGCCGATAAAAGTATCAAATGACACAGGTAAATGCACTGAGTAATATGTACATATCACTTTTTTCAACGTAAGCAATTTATTAGTATTTAAGTCAGGAAGAAATAAAATAAAATATCAGTAATCAATCAGATTTCTGGTCGTTTTAATCAAACATTATTTTTCAGCGATCACTCTAGAACTTGAGGTTCCTTGTTCTAGAACTAAATTCAAATTATAGAATTAGAGATACATAATTTTGAAATATTTTCAGTTTTTCACATAATGATAGCGTTTAAATAAATATGATTTGAATTAATTTGAAATGGAAAAACCTGCAGAATAGGGTCGGCTTCGAAGGTAGATGGATATGTACGTGTGATATATGAAATTAAAGGGAAACTTATGGGGATCCTAAACACAAGAAAAGTACATGTTAATTACAGCTTTTTTCGAAAAATTTGCGTATTTTTTAAGGGTAAAAAAGTCAAAATATTAAGAGTATTCACGCTCCGTTGTATTCGGCCTTGTATTTGAGTATTTGGTGTAAATTTTCCGTTTCTATGAAAACAACTATGAAAAACTCTGAAATTTACAACCTTGTATATTTACAACACTAAATACAATAAACCGTGAATGCCCTTATTGAATTTGAAGAAGACTAGCACCTGGCATAACACCTGACAACCATTCCAATTATATTGTGGTCCTAGGGTTTTTTTTGCTTGATAAGTAGAAAAGTTTTCTTAACAATTTGTCCTTTATCGTCCTACATTTTAAGCGCTGTTGACTGAGAAATCAATGTCCATTAATAAATTTAGGATGCTGTGTCAAAGATATTCTCGGGGATAAGATGTTCAATTTCATTTACTCAAATTGCCAACTGCTTGGGTATATCCCTGGAGAAATTCTACAGTTCTGGATCCTTTGCACCTTATACACACCCTCAGGCAACGAAATTTATCATTTCAATCTAAGTAAAAGTTTTCTGTAAACATTTTCCTAGAAGTCTTGTTGAGAAAGTTCACTTCGTAATTTTAGTCACGTTTTGAAAATAACTTTGATGGTTTAGCTGAAGCTAGATAATAAAGCCTATGCTTATTAATTAATTGTGATGTTTTTACGTGGAAAGCCCTTAATTCAATAAGTTCTCTGCTCCCAGTCACGTGGGTTGAGTCAACCGAAATTTGATAGAAGGCAACGTGAGGCTAGCAGTTTTTCGCTTCCTCATAAATTTTCGTAAATTTGCATTGTTTTGTGTGTGTCTTACGCTGTGCACTCAACATATACGTCGAATTATTTTTATAGATTTATTCATTGATTTTCTTTAGAATGAATATCTTTAAGTCTATGTAACAATTTGAAAATTATCAACTTAAAAGTCTCTCGTTCGTGAGATGGACAAAAGGATGGTATCCTTGGAGGAAGTGAAGACGGCCATAGGCAGCTTTGCACCTTTCAAATCTCCAGGCCTAAACGGGATATTTTCTGCCTAACTACAATGGGGCAAACAAGCCAGTGCGGTAGGGCATATATCGGTTAAGTGGAAGGAAACAAAAGTGATCTTTCTACCGAAACTAGGATAAAGGGATTATACCGAGGCGAGATCCTTCCGGTCGTCAGGTCAGTGTGACATCCTTTCTGTTGAAAATAATGGAGGGGGTACTGATGCACTAGCTGGAGGGTACAACACTGAAGGAATATCCGTTCAGTGTAAACTAGCAGGCAAATCAAGTTGGAAAGTCGACGGAATCTGCACTTTACCAGTTGGTGAGGCTGACAGAGGAGAAACTGAACAATGGAAGCTTTACTTTGGCCACTTTCATGGACATGGGAAGTGCCTTCGACAAACTTCAGTATGAAAAACTAAAAATTGCCCTTAGAGACGTGACCTTAACCTGGTGGTGGTGAGGTTGTTGGAATACATGTCGAAGAAGAGGACAATTTGCATTCAGACCGGTCACGCGAATGCTGGGGGCAGGGCCACTAGAGGCTGTCCTGAGGGAGGAGTGTTGTCTCATTTTCTGTGAAATGTCACAGTTGACTCCTTACCCTTACTCCTTGGGCTGTCACCGCTGGATCTCTTTGTGAAGAAGATGATAGTGGAGGACGTACTCAGGATGCAGAGGGACGATACATGGTACTCTTCAGGGACTAAGTATGGACATAAGAGAATCCTGGATCCTGTAAAGGAGGGCAAACTCAAGTATGAAAACAAAAGTGGAAATCAGGTCAGTCAGGGATTCCTGAGAAAAAATATTATTAATTGCGACGAAATGAATTCTACATATGATCCAGGGTAGAAAGTGTTACTGTTCAACATGGTGAACAGCATATTCGCGACAGATTAAAAACCAGCATAAGTGTTAGCTGATAGAACTGTTTTACCTCCTTATACTGTATACAAGGGCAAATATATTTACCCAACATGGATTAAAGGGGGTACACCCCTTCATATAACAATTTTAATAATTTATCAAGCCATTTATCTCTCAAAATGATAAAATATTGTGAAAAGAATATTAGTGCCTTTGTTTTACTGCCTTTCACTTCCACTCATAGGTATATGCCAACCACTGAATGTTGCGTTCTTTTGCCCCTTGCATCGTACTTGGAAAATTTGTGTGGAAATAAATTAACAGAGTGGTTCTTCCTAAATAATAATTCCCTAGGCTGTTAAAAGAAACGCTCGAAACAGTTGAACTGACGAAGTCTTAAAATGTCATTAGTGAATTTAGGAAGTGTGGCAATTATTTCTGATTGTGGGATTTACTAATATTTGTATACCCTAGATTTAGGGTATTTTAAGTTCAAGCAAACGTTTGTAACGCATAAAACTATTCATGTTACAAATAAATAAACTATACTGCCATTAATGGGAGTGATTGCCATATGAAACCTCCAACAACCTCGAGGTTGCTGAGTGCGAATCTAAATTCGGAGTTCTTACATTCAAAATGACGGATCCAATATGGTGGACAAGATTTTCTAAATGACAGTGGAATATTCGCAAAATGGCTGATATAAAAAATCTATATTTTTCTACTAAAACGAGAACGCTTTGAAGTAGGTGGATAAAATTCGGCACACAAGTACTTCAGTAAAACCGAAATGTCCTAACAGAAAATAAACCAGATCGGGAAAACCTTTCAGAGGGCTGCCATATGAAAAATGTAAATGTAAATTGTTTTCAAAAGTTTTTACAAAGAGCATGAAAATGCTTATATATAGGTTTTCGAGGTTGGTAATTTCGAATATGGAGTCGGATTTTTTAAATTCAAAATGGCGTATCGAATATGAAAGACAAGATTTTCTAAATGTCAACGGAAAGTTCACGAAATGCCGAATATAATGGATTTTAAGATTGCTG
Source organism: Dasypogon diadema (assembly GCA_006980735.1). Classification (NCBI taxonomy): domain Eukaryota; kingdom Metazoa; phylum Arthropoda; class Insecta; order Diptera; family Asilidae; genus Dasypogon; species Dasypogon diadema. The sequence goes on from QYTT01084534.1 coordinate 19,263, forward strand.
TCTACAAACATGATATCAGCTTTTTTAAACTCATGATGATGGATCCAATATTGCGGAGACATTTTTGAGAGTTGTATGCAATAGTCGTATGCAATACACGACATACATTGTCGCTTTAAACGAGAACTATTGTAAGTCTACTAAAGCAAATTTTACATGAAAGCTGTTTAATTTAAACAATTTAAAAATAATAAAAGGAATTTCATGTTACAATTCAAAGAAACTATTAAAGTTGTTTACCCTACTTTAAGGTATTGTTTCCTTATATATGTATAGATTAACTTTAGATCAACTAAAGAAAATATATTATTGACCGCTGAATAGTTCTTTCGAAATATTCTTTAATATATTCAGCTCTTTACAAAGTTTCTCTTGTTCTTTGCCACGTAGAGTAAAATGTGGTATCAATTTCCGCAGCATTTTGCACCTAAACCCATTAGTGGTTTCCCTGGATACACGTAATTTTACTTGTATGGTAGATCCTTTCTAGCGGATGATAACCGAATACACCAACATTCCACCTTATTATCTTCCCATCTTCCCGTCTTCACAACTATCTTCCCATCCACCCAACCTCTCGTCTTCTCATTTTCCCATCCACCCATCTTCCCACCTTCCTGCCTCCCATATTCCCATCTTTGCATCCCCTAATCTTCCCATTCTCCCATCTTCTTCCCATCTTTTACTCTTCCAATCTTCCCATCCTCCCATATTCCCATTCCAATCTTCCCATCTTCCTGTCTTCCCATTTTCCAATGTTCGGATCCTACCCTTTTGCCACCTTCTCATCACCCATTTCCCAATTCCCTCCCCCCAATTTTATGATATGTACAGAAGCGAAAATATTCATTACGAAATTTCCGAAATTATAAAGTTTATAAACTTGGAATTTAGCAGGTAGGTTCCTTATAGGACGTAGGCATTCGCTAAGAAAGGATCTTTCGATATTCAGCCCATATATATACTATACATTTTTGAAAAGTACTCAACGAGACCAATCTCCTGATACCGAACTTAACTGGAAACATAAAATATGTAATCAGCCTTAGGCTGATTACTTGTTACCCAATATGATATAAATATAATTCATCCCATAAAACTCTTCCGTACAAAATTTTAGGATGAGAGGTTGCTTCCTTTTCGAATTATGTCCAATAATCTGGAAATTCAATATGGTGGCCCGATCAAGCAGTGTGGGAACGTGGCCTATTTTCGTTTTTCTGACTTAGAGTCTCATAAAACACATCAATACAAAATTTCAAAGTGATAGGATGCTTCCCCTTCGAATTATGTCCAATAATGTAAAAATCCAATATGGCGGCCCGACCAAGGAGTGGGGGAATATGAAATATTTTCATTTCATTGGTTAAGCGTCTCATAAAACTGCTCCTTACTAAATTTGGGAGCTATACGTTGTTCTCTATTTGAATTATGTCCAATAATCCAAAAATTCAAAATGGCGACCTATTGAAGGAGTGGGGGGATCCGCCCCATTTTCAAACTCAAATCTACAAATTTTCCGAAGCAATTATCGAATTTCAGCCTTCTAGCTCAATTCGTTCTCGAGTTATCGTGTATACAAACGGAAGGACGGACGAACGGACGGATAGACGAACGGACGGATAGACGGACGGAAGAACAACGGACATTCATTAAAAAGAATAACGGATAAACATTAAGACTGTTTGTTTTCACATTCTGAGCATATGTATATAATTCATTCTGCTCTAGCATTAGTGTTTCTATGCGTTACAAACGTTGGATTAAAGCTATTATACCCCATCTATCATATAGGGTATAAACATTGCATGCAAAATTTGCGATTTGCTCTAGGACAGCCTTCATTTTTGGCATTCCGAAGGAGACTTTTTCACTAATTTTTTAATTACTCCGGAATGGACAGTCCAATTTTAATGAAATAAATTATAGTGGAATGGTAGGGCCTAGGTATGCCTAAATATTGTGACTTCATATGCCCACATAGTTAATACTTTTTCTTGTGGTAATTTTCTACATCTGATAAGTGATTTGTCATAAAAAACCGCATCTGGATTATGCTAATATCTTAAGAGATACAAGAAAAACTCCTTCACAGCTTCTATGAAATTAATGGAAAAAGTAATCAGTTTTAATGAAAAGTACCATTATGCAAATGCGGGTAAATTTGCAACGGTACATTTTTTATTTGACCAATGGTATTCATCCGCATTGATTATACATGTTTCTATAAAAGTTTCATCCCGGTTCGGCTAATAGTTTAGGCGTAAATAGGAAAACAGTTTTGAACACCTCGAATTTTTGGTGATTTCGTTTATCAAGGGGATCCTGGATATGAGGGACATTTGCCCCCTACTTTCCTTTCCAAAAAAGCCTTGCTTTTCACGTTATATCCAGATTACTGTAATCAACCCAAATGTTCTAATATTTGTACATGTCCTTATAGTATGTTGCAGTCCTCTTTACACTGAAATCCCACACATCTACACTATCACCTGTGGTGGTAAAAATTTGAACCGAAAATTTTTATTAGAAACATTTTCGGGAATTCAAATTACTTTTACACATGCTAGTCGGGATATCTACCCCTCATCCACCTACAAATTTTCATTAAAATAAACGGAAACATATCAAAGTTATAAGCTTTATCAAAAATTTCTTAAACTTTTCAGAAAACTTTGAACCACCCTATAGGTCAATTTAAATCAGTGACCCCCTTTTTTTACATATTCCAATAGAGTGTACAAATATGTAATTCCAATATGTCACACACCCTGGAGAGCGGTTAACGGTCAAATAGTAGGCACCACTTTTCGAGTCCTCATTTTTTGAAAATGTTGGAAATTTCGAAATTCTTTTAACACAATCTTATTTTTACACATAATGCCTATTATTATACCAATTTACATTTATATCCCTCAACATTTAAAAAAGTTATTGGAAAAACAGAAATAACTTTTATAATATGGCCAAAAATGTAAGTTAAGGGTCCGAAAATCCACCATTTTATGTTCTCCATGAATCGAAAAAAGCAGAATTCGGCCCATAGTTATATAAAGTTTTCGACTGCATTTTAGGTCTACTTATCAGCCCTTTGAATTTGTACCATCAATTCCGGACCACCCTGTATATAAAGAAAAGACGAATGTTATTTACAAAATTGAAGCGCAGTTTAAGTCTTGGACAGATGACTAAATAACAGCGGCATTTACGAAAAGTAGGCTTGCGATCGCAAATGTTATTTACCAGGCTCCATATTTACCAGTAATCGCAAATTCATATTTATCAAAAAGATAGCAAATATTACACATGGCACTCCTATTTGCATAATTTTAGGAGTAGCAAAATACTTGTGAAGTGTCAAATACGAATTTGAAGTTTCACAGAATTGTCGATAAAAATTGAGTTTTTATATTCCGATTTAAATTTATGGATAAGTTAAATATGGCAGCTGCAAAAAGACAAAGAAGACCTAATTTTGCAGAAGAGGAAAAAGAAAAGTTAATAGATTTGTTATTAGAGGACAGGGAATTAGCTGGAGGTAAAGTCGCTTAATTTATCCCTAACCTGTGTTTACTTTTAACATTTTTAGGTGTTTTTTGTAAAAAATATCAATGCAATGAGGATTTCAGGAGTGGGTGGAATAATATTGCATTAATGATCAATGCAAGTAATAAGGGAATTGCTGAGAGAACTGGAGAGGAGGTTAAAGCAAAATTCATCGACCTTAAGAGTAGAGCAAAACAAAGGTTTGCCAAAGTAAAACAATCGATGTTAAAAACCGGTGGTGGTGAAAAAGATTATGCCAACCTATCACCTCTTGAAGAAAAAATTTTAATTTTTATTGGAAAATCAGCTACAAGTGGAATAAAAGATGGAATAGATAGTGATATTTTACACAAGGTAAGAAAAGTTACTGTGTTTCTATTTATTAGAAAATTGCTTTGTAGGATAATTCAGATACTGTGACTACATGTGTAGAAAAAAATACATATCAACCGATGCAAATATCATCTCCTTCAACAAAAATATGTGCAGAAAGAAGAACTGCCAAAGATCTGAATTTCGAGGAGCGCGTATTAAATGAACACATTGAAATAAATAACAATCTAAAAGTCTTGAATATTACGATGGAAAATTTGTGTAAGGAGGTAAAGGAAATCCGGCAAAGCGGGTGTTCAACACAATAAATAATTATGAATTTTTTCTTTTTCATTATGTATTTAATGTTATGTTTGAAGATTTTTATTTTTAACTGTATTAAAGCGAATAAACTGAGTTAATTTATGTGTGAGTTCCCAATCGATTTCTGTACAGTCTATTCATTAGTATTATCCTTTCATTTTCTCCAATTCTACGTAAGGCTGAATGTCTCACTGCATCTTCAATTTGTGGTTCATTTTCTTCAATATCAAAATCTACATTTTGTTCAATTACTTCTTCAGGAAGTGGAACGTTAAAGGTTATAGCTATATTGTGGAGAATCGCTGTAGCTACTATTATTTTAACAGTTTTATCGAGAGGGTATTGAAGATATCCACCTGTAATATGTAGTTGTATCAACTTTAGAAAACAACTTCGTTCT
>QYTT01084536.1:11300-28999 GCA_006980735.1 Dasypogon diadema
CCGATCTTATTACACTTGCAGACGATTTTGTTAGCACTTTACACTTGCAGCGGAGTTATGGTATTCCCGGTCATCGAGTACTCACTTTCCTTACTTTCCTTTTGCGTTTTTCGTAGATTCACTTTCTAGAGGGACTGCGCCATGTAATAGCAATATTCACCTGTAGTTATAAATATCAATAGTGAACTACACATCCTAGCGGCTGCGCCGCAACTTCAAGTAAAAGACTGGGTTCACTCTGGGTGTTTATTCAGCAAAGGTAACTAGAGTACTGGTTGTTCAATTTTGGTTTCAACTAGATCAGTGACGGACTTAACTGTATGATATTGATAACTGTGCTGACAGTGTGATGATCCCATCAAAGACTAGGCAGTGTTATCTCTACAGCGTCTTGTAGAGTCTTCCAACTTTGCTGCTTGGTTTAGAGGCAAACTAATAATTTACCTTACGGAATGCCTTTTCAGCTTTGCATATTTCAAAAGTCGTTGAGGCAGAGTTATATTCTTCAATATACTTTTATTAAGGTTATCATATTAATACTGGCGTGCCACAGGGGTCCGTATTGTCTCCAATGCTTTTCTTAGCTACGGTACCCTTTCTTAACTTTGCAAAAGTTTTTGCCTGTGCTTGCCATAAAAAGTTGTAGAGTTGTAGACGAATAGCCCACACTTTTTAAATTTCACTTTTAAACTAGCGTTGATCCAGAGGAGGTCTCGTACGAGTACTTTACATGAATCAGCCCTTTCTTCAGTTTTCTATTCTAAACTTGAGAATGACATGACTCTAATTAAGGTATGGACCGTTCTTATCCGCGATCGTTTTTGAAGAAGACTTGGTTTTTTAGAAGCAATGTACTCTTTAAGGGCTCTGTCCAGTGGCGCACTTAGCTTCGTTGTCTGGGAGGAGCACGATAAAAAATTTATTATAAAGAAGAGGATTAGGGTTTGGAGGTGTAAAATATGCAAATTGCTGAGGTATTCATGCTTCATATGCTTTTTGCTGAATAGGTATTCTATCTCGGACCAGTAACATTCGGTAGCATGGTTTCTCCTGGTCGGAGGAAAGAATAACAACTTATATCCTCAGCACATCACCATATAGTGACCATAACCTTTTCCGCAATTCAGAGAGATCCATTTTTTATCACAAGAAAGGATCATTTTTGTTTCCTAAGGAAGGTGCACCACGAGGCGTGGTTGATCGCTGATAGCTTTGTTTACCATGTATTTGCAAAACCAGCTTGATCAGAACAGCTATCAGTGATCAGCCACGCTTCGTCCACATGTAAACTATTGTGTCCTAATTTCTCCCGGAGATTGCAGTAGTGTGGCGATGTTTATTAAAACACAACACTACATTTCAGTTTATAAGAATTAAAACTGATAAAGTTTTTCTTAACAATCTGCAAAATGTCCAAAAAGATTTAGATATATTTTCGAGACAATTGAATTTGAAGATCGCCTACTTTTTTAGGTCTTCAAGGTTTGATACCCCTTTAGCCAGTGAACAGCAAATTCATACACAACCAAGTGGTTCATTCATTCTGATCCACACTTTGAAAGTTTATAAAATCAATAAAAAGTATAATTCTAATCGCTTCACTTCGCTTCAAATATTATGCTTTAAAGCAGAAGTCGCAAACTTAATTGCCAGTCAATTAGGTGCATATTAGATGTCGGCCGTACTCAATATTATTCTGTGATACAAAATATATTTTTTCTACTTTAATTCTCGCAGAATGTTAGAAACAATGATTTTTAGAAACGACATCATTAGGGGCCTCTTTCTCTCTAGCTAGGTCGCACTGATGCGTGACGCAGGGTTCAATGCTCCGTCCTCTGTTCCTTTGCCTTTTCATTTGCGATTTACTCATTGTTTTAATTGAAGCTAAGATAGACTTGTAGGGCGATGATGCCCAAGCCTACCTGTACAGATCTGTTGGGTTGATTAAGAACTAAATGACGATATATGTAAAATTTACGATTTATCCAAGTACAATCGCCTGATGCTTAACCCATGCTAATCTGCTTGTTTATTTTTACACAGGAGACACATTGACTTAACTGATGTTCCGCATATTAAGTTAAGTTATCTCTACAAAAAGCTTGGGATTTGGACTTGATAATTTGTTGACTTGTTATAATCACATATCTAATATTTTAGGAAAGATCTACACCTGTCTTCGTCAATTGAGATTTGCAGAGGGCTACTTTTCGTATAATGTGTTTCTGAAGGTTGCTAAATCCCTTATCTTATTCCATTTTACCTCCAAGTTTTTAATTTCCGCAAAGCCATGGCCATATCTTCCGATTAAATGTGGCTGTTAATGTCGAATCGTTCGAGAGGCGTAGATAATTTTCGGCACGCAAGTACTTTAGTAAAACCTAAATATCCTAGCAGAAAATGAACCAAATCGGGCAAATCTTTCAGAAATTCAAAATAGGAGATCCAAGATTTTCTAAATTCTTAAGAATTCAAAATCCCGGATCAAATGTGGTCGGAAGTTTGTGTGAATTTTTTCAAAAATTTTTGCGATCGTCATAAAAAGAGGCTTATATAGTTTTTCCAGGTTGCTGATATTGATTGTGGAGTTGGACTTTTGAAATTTAAAATCGATGTAATGCAATATACGAGACAACATTTTCTACATGTAAACGAAATGTTCACGAAATGGCGAATATAATGGATTTTGGGGTTGCTGTTTACGCTATGAATATAAGATGAAATCCATATATATATTGTCGCTGTACACCAGAACTTTAAGTCCATTAAAGCAAATTTTACACGAGGGATATTTTTTTAAAGCCATGAAAATAAAAAAAAATAAAAAAACAAATTTAATATTAACATTCAAAGAAATTATTAAAATTCGACAAGTGGTTAAAAGAAATGCACCAATTACAAACATTCAAATTGCTCTCCCGTAAAATTTACTTTATTGGATTTACAGCGGTGATTTATTCTTGTGGTCCTTGGGTACGATTTTGAAAACAGATTTTAAAAATTTAGTAATGTGACGGAGAAAATTGTCTATGGAATGGAATGCTCGAAATGAATGAGGAGTTTATGAATTTTGGGATTGATGATTACGAACTTAAGGTTCTGTTTTATACAAGTATTTGTATTGATGAATGCAATACGGTGGATATTATTCTAAAAATTTCATAGATTGCATACAGAGTGCACTAAAGTTAAAAGGGCGATGGAATATGTAGAAATATTGAGATTTAGGGAAAAATGTTTTGGAAAAAAGTTGGAGGGGAAAATAAACGGGTTTGACTCAGGGTAAAATTTAAAAGTCTACTTCAGGTTTTTAATGTGGTACCCCATTTTTCACACCGAAAATTGAGAAAACGTAAGTTTTACGTTCGAGAATGTGATTTACTTATGAGCGAAAACGATCTGCAGGGGTCAACATAAGGTCAATTAAAGTAATTAAAGCTAAAGGGTGCGTCCACAGGTTGCGGACAAAGAACAAAAGTTAATTTGCTAAGCTTTTGTATATGGTTTGTACGCTTATGTGGTGTAGAATAGTAGATAATAAATTAGAAAGAAATCAGAGAAATAGTAGCTTTTGAACACCAGTTCAACAGAAGAATTCCTTCAATTGCTAAAGTTGGAAATACGTTTGTGCTAGAAAGAAAGAGAAACCGAAGAGAAAAGGATATTGTGAATGAAAAATTTGAATGATCGATTTAATTATTCCACAGTAAAACTATTGAGGAAAGTTTTTAATAAAGATTAAAATATAATAATGTTATCCGACCTCTCAGATGGATTAAGAAGAATTACCAACATTGCTCTAAAAGTTGGAATCAAGACTGAGAAAGTAACATGTAAAATTCTAGTAAAAACAAAAGTAGACATCGAAGCATATTTCAAAGCTGCTGTACTGGAATATTTCTTTACTAAAATTTAACTGATGAAGTCTAGTCTCAGAGTTTAATATTTCATAAATTTATAAATAAGCTCAAAACGTAATGGCGCAGAGCAGGTAGCATCGGCGGAAACAACCTAATTGGAAATTGCCATCCACGTCTTACATCGCATCTTGGAAATTCTTTTCGTGTCAATAAATCTTTCTTATGTTATTTTTATAATGTGAATGGTTTAAGGAAACAAGCTAATGATATTAATCTTAGTTCTACACAATACATGATTCACTCATTTGACAATTTTAATAGCAGCTATATTGTATTTTATTAAGACAGTTCCATTCATTCTGGAGGTAAGTCAAGGTGGAGATGTTGATTTAGCAGCTAACTTGCATTTGAAAATCCCGGAAATTCGCTTTCCAAATACATCACTTGATGTCAGCTTGTCTTTCTAAATTTGTCTTTTAAAAATGTTTCTTAAACATTTCTATTGGATAATGATTAAATTTGTCTTTTTTCAGGATATGGAATGGAAAAGGTAAAATGTTTTCATGCCTTAGTCTTAAAAAGATGTTGAACTTTAGTTAGTAGAAGATTTATTGTCGCTTTATTTTGTTTTAAACTAATAACTTAAGTAATTCTTTTAAATTTGTATTAGTGAGAATGCAAGGACATGAGACCTTGCAGACTTTGACTCTTCTAGTTTATCCAAACTAAGAATTTAATTTGTTCAATTTTCAAATTTTGGTTCAGTTACATTTGAATTTAAGTTGACATAAATTCAATTTCGTGAAGCTTTAAAACTGCTTCAAATTCCTATATTGACATTTTGTCATTAAAAGACTTTAACATTGTTTATTTTGATTAGGAATTTTGCAGGATCAAAGGATATACAAATTTTGAACGCCATTTTGAGGAAGAGGGGGCGGGAGAAGGCGTCTCCGAACAAGTGTTGGTCAGAACACTTCACAAGGTATCGAATGGTATACCACATATTAATTAATTACTAGACACTCTGTATATCGGAAAATTCATCAATAGTGTAAAATCAGATAACCGCTCCATCTGGCATGGCAGTCAGACACCTTAGAGAAAAATGTTTCAATGGTTGCAGGGAGCATAGTGGCAGAAAAGGTCTCAAAAAAGATGTTCTCAACTAAACCATATATAATTTCACGCGCTACATAAGTCTGCTCAGGATCGTTTCTTGAGAAACTTATTTTTGGACCGATCCTCGTAGAATGACCAGAATAAGGACCTCAAAGTAATGCCATTAGTGTCTCTGGTGGACGAAATATAAGCAAAGTGTGCTGCAAAAACGTTTGATAATGGAAACGTTTAAACAGTATACAATTCTAAAGTAGTTCTCTCTACATATATTATAGCTGTGATCGGTTACCTGCTCTGGGTGAAAGAGATCAATTTGGAGCTCCACTCTCTGTTCGCGGAAAAAAGACTAAAAGAGTATTGTTGGAGCAGATCAGCTTAGAGCAATTCTGTGCAGAAATTTTTGCACCTGTAACCAATGAAATAAAAATATGGGGAGAGCTTTGTTGCCTCAACAATGACACTACTTCTAGGATTACATTAATCATGCGTAGAGAAAAATTTCAACAGTTGTTATAAGATATCCGGTCCGCAAATAAGTAATTCGTTTTGAAAGCTATTGAAAATGTTTTAAAAATATTTGTTTTGTTTGTTTTCAACAATTTATGTTTTAACATACCTGAAGTTTATGTATTTTAGTAGTGGTACAATTTGAATTCAAATCTTGGCACATTCTAATGCAAAAGACAGCTACACTTTGTATAGTACCGTCTATTTGCTATGCATTGTCTCTAATGGGAAATTTAAGAGCGATAGAGAAAGTAAAAGTAAAATAGGTGTCATTTTAGAGCTGGATATTTCTATGTTATGCTCTTTCCATATTTTTCTTCTCAGTGCCTATACAACAAAGCAAGAGTTGGAATGGAATATGACACATTTCGAACTGTGAAAGAACTTACAAACTTGCTCAGTTCAGAGCAGAGCTCTTTTCAGATTTTTTGTTTAGTGCTCTTTTTCATTCGAATCACAGATCTGCTATGCTTGGAGCAGCGTTGCCGAACAGTGTTTATATAAACAGACATCTGACATCCGCTTGCTTGTAGCCTACCAAAGGACCAATCACTGTTTATCTAAAATTTGAGCCCTCGTGAACAGCTTCATCCACTTTACCCATAATTTCTTGTATGGTCGTTCAAAGTTACGTTGAATTTGCACTACGCCTCTATTTTTATTTCTCATTTTTTACGTTCATACCAAGCGTCGATATTGCAATATTACGATATATTGTGAGTTAATCACTGAGTTGGTGACTTGATAACTTTCTTCGCTGTATACTAGAACCATTCAATCCACAACTTTGATATACAGCTGATACCATTGGATTGGATATTTCTAAAGATATTACTTCAATGGAATCTGGCAATCTGCTTTTTATCTAATCTCAATACAACTTCTAAAATTGCTCTCTACCTGCATAGCACGAATGAGCACCGAAATGCCACAACGTTCCGTCTTTTCTGCCACGCTCTTTCTTTCTTTCGTTAATGATTTATACTCTTTAATTAACAATCCCATTCAAAGATTTGCAGATGATACCAGCATTGATTTCGTTTAAATACTTGCGTGAGTCCGTAGCAGCTTTAGGTGGTAATGCTACAGATGTCAATTTCAACTACCACCAATCGATTTCTGAATGAGTAATTTTCTAAAATAATTACTTGGCGTAGTGCGAACCTTTGCCCTCAGACTCAGTGAATTTAAAATTTAATAGTTAGGTTTCAGCAAAACGTGCACCAAATTCTATTCAATCAGTTTCCATTGTTAGAGTGAGCAGTGTAAATTTTATTTTACTGAACATGATTATTCACTTTTTTTTTAAAGCATTCCACGTTGTGATTGTGACGTACCTGAGATTTTTGTAGTGATGGATCATCTGAAATAGCACTTAAATAAAGTCCAACATCAAAATATATTTAGAAAAGCTTCAAACTGAATTCTATCAAAACAGAGTAGCAGCAGGCTTCTCAGCTAAGCTAAAATACCCCAAGTGTTTAGTTCGCTTTTACAATTGAAAAAAAAATCGCTCTGTGGCATGAGAAATAATATTTCAAACACGAAGCAAACCGAACATTACGGCAGTGCTTCATAGGTATATTAGTCACTATTCGATAAGAAAGTAACGATACTCTGTAATCTGAATTGTCTTCCGCTCTTTTATCGCTACTTTCAAATGCTCATGGAAGTAGCGATAAAAGAGTGCAAGGCAATCCAGGTTACCAAATTCCTGATGACTGCAAACAAGATGATGTGAAGGTGGAATCCTTCACTTACCCATATCTTCCCCACTCTATCCAATAGCTCTTCGCTTCTTCGCTTCATTTTTCCGGACTACGCTCTACTTTTGCATTTTAAGGCATCTCCTGTATTTTGGCTGCATCTTATGAAAAAGATAAACAAAGCAGATAGATGCAGAAAGTGGAGAATTGAAAAAAATAATTGTAATAAAAAGGCACAGCCTAAGTAACTATATTATGTTGGCAAAAATAATTGGCAATCATGTTTTTACGAATTTAATTGGAGTTTAAATTTTCACATATGTGACCGCGATTATCTGTCGTTGTCTGCATATGGAATAAGGAGTATTGAAAATTAATAAAAAACCGATTTATTCTCTTAATTAGTATGCAAGCTACGGAATGTAATCCAATACGATTGCATCTTATGATAAATAGTTGAAATATTTTGAAAAGGTGAAAAATTGTATAAAGAATTCGTGCAGAAGAATGCAGCGCAATCAGCGACTGTTAAGTAATTAATCTTTCATTAATTAACTTCCAATTCTGTGTCATTCGGTGCAACTCTTGTGCGGCTCTTGTTTTCTTTCTGGAGTGGAAAATTATGTCATCGAAACCATATAGCCATAACGCAAACCAGCCGAGCTTACGAGCCAGAAACACAAGAAGACTCTCACACCCTGGCGAACCGGCATTTACACGATTCCGCAGCTACACAAAACTTTCACCTTTCACGTAATCTTTCCGTATATTGCGGCAATCAATGAAATACGTTGGGCGTCTTTTCTGTCAGGTTGTTCGGCGCTGCGCCACTTTGGTGTACCTTATCTGCCCCAGGTTTACGCCGATGGTGCCCAACAACCCGGTGCGGTGCAGTGCAAAGTGCCCCAAGTTTTATTGCAAATAAAATTGGTAGACAGACAGAACCCGTAACGAAATGCAAAGCCACTCATTATTAAAAGTTGTGCACGCTTTGGGCGCTTCCACCTTTGGCTCCGAAGACGTCGTACGTAATGGAACCGGTCCTCCTCTGGTCGCCACCTTTACAGCGGATGATTAGATAAATTCTTCGTGATTACCCAATAAACGTGATGGATGACAGTCTGCTCTGCCGTTTGCGTAGTTCTTTTGGGTTTTCATAAAATTTACCTTATACTGTTACTATTGAGGACAAATTCTTAAGCGACGATACAGTGGCCAACAACCTCACTTTTTTTCCCCTGATTTTTTCTTGCTCTGTTCAGAATGTGTACGAATAATGGAGTAAGTGAGTTCGATTAATCTTATTGCCAAAGAGCGAAAAAAACACTATCAAAATGTTTTTGAGTAAACTAAAGTCGAGTTTTACATTTTAGTGAATTCTAGCAAAGTAGACTTAATAGTTCTGCCGGCCGAGGCTACAAATTGTGTGTTTTGCTCTCACGAACTGAATCCTAGTTCTTGAATTGAATAAAATTTTACATTTCTTAAAGAGCAGATCACAATTTGTAGGTCTTATTAAATTTCATATGCATCCTATTTCTCTTTATTTTTTATCATTTATTTTGTATAATTAGCCGAAACTATTTTACCCGAAACAGTCGAGAGGGAGGCATTTTCCGCAAACGCTTCTTTCAGGGTAACAGAATAAAAAAAGCAAAATAATAATAAAAAATTGCCCTAAGTATGAATTAGAATTTATTCCATGCTTTTTCACATATATACAGGGTGTCTCAGATTAAAATGCAAATCTCTCGCAGGGTGATAGATCTCGTCAAAATAAGTCATAATGGGCTAAAAATAGGGAGGATAAAATTTGTCACTTCCAAGGGCGGAGGATATTTATGTTTTTGGATACTTCTTCACCTAACACCCTGTAGCGTTTTAAATATACGCCCTTTGTTATGGTGTGATTTCATATAGAACCCTTGGGTGGTTTCACCAAATCTCCTTTTCTCTCCCAGCCCGAGTTATAACATTTTAAATTTCAAAATTTTGCAAAATTTGCATCTTTTTTTCAAATTCTGTACTCATTATGACTTAAAAGGATCTCTCACCCTGTGGAAATTCCTGTACAATATTTAAGGATTCAATAAATGTGGTTGAGGTAAGTAGGAAATTATATGACGGGTAGGAAATATCGCAAATCGTTTCGGAGGTAGGGGGAACTTTGTGAATCTAGGTACTGTATAACCTATCGTCTTATAATTTTGTCGTTATTCTCCTGATTGAAATAGTGAAATTACCAAATAATTGGTAATAGTAAGTAAGTGCCCACCTAAGTGGGTAAATGTATTGGGCCAAATAGGGTATTTTCTAGACATTCTAAGTCATTTATAAAAAAAGGTCAGTTAATAGAGCACTTTAGCGGGAAAATCGTTGAACTTTAAGCAGAAGAGCAACAATTTTACACTTTTTTCAGTGTGGCGTTCCATGGATCGTAATTACTATTACCAATTGTTTGGTAACTTACATTTTTACACTTTTTTTTTTAGATAAACAGCCTTAAGTACGACTTAAGTACTTTTTCATGATTTAAGTCTTATACTTAAATATTTTTGAAATCCCCTACTGACTATTGGCATATAAGTACTTGCTTCTATTTACTTGCACTTAAGACTTAACTTTGTTTGTACTTAGGTACCAAGATCTTTACTTAAGTATTTTTGAATTTACTATGTATCTCCATAGTATACCTGTACGAGCCTTTCAATTCGCCGGAACATGTAACAACCGAAGGATCTCTTCAGCGTCATTCAGCGCGAATCATCTCAATGTAAGCCTTCCACCTCTTTCTAGTACTTTCCGGATTTTACTCCAGGATCACTCTTTTGATGAGAAGTGGCAGTTTTTATTGTACGTGTAACACCGATGTTTAGAATACTATAGTTTTCAGAACGTACTTAGGCTTATATCATATTAATACAAACTAAACTTTATAATCTTCTTTACAATACTGTCAGCATACGAGGATTGGAAAAAACTACTTTTTAGTAGTAATTAGTACTTAGTTACAAATACTCTTGATACATGCGGTGCTTGTATTTAAGTACTTTTTCTTTATTATTTGCCTAGCTCTGTGTAAAGTAGTAAAGTTCCACAATGCATGCCATATACTTCTTCAACTTATCCAGGGACAGGTAGACCAACAAAGATAATTAAATATAAATCCCTTTAGAAATTTTCTAGCGGCTCATAAAGGTGCAAAAAAGACTATTATACCTGAAGTATCAAAAGTAAAGTATTAGGAAAGCATTAGGAAGGTCAGAAAAAAGGAATTGATGATCAGAATAGTAATGTTAACGACTTTCAATATCTGGTCCTGGTACTGGCACGGGTACTAACTGATATTTATTTAAGAGACTTCGTCAAATCGAATCTGTCCTATTTGTAAAACCGTATCGACGCACTTTAATGATATAGAAAATTATAAAAATGAGCTATCTAATCACATGGCAAAAAATTAATAAAAAATAAAACAACAAGGTTGTGTAGAGAAGGCATATCTAAGACTGCAAATAAAGCAAAGAATTGAAACTATCGAATTTTCAAAGATCCTCGACCTAGATGAAGAACTGCAGGTTTATCAACAAGATGTCATTTTGACGGGCATATCCTGTAAAATTTTCAGGAATATTTTAAAGATACTGAATATGTTATTAACAATAATGATTTGTCTAAGTTGCCAGTTTCCATACATAATGTAAGATAAACAGAACAACAACGTTCTAGGTACTTATCAATAACATTTTCTTTTTAGTTTAGTATATAAAATACTTTGAATAATTTTACGAAAGTTGTTCTAAATCTTATTTTATATTTTATATAATTAAAGAAAATGCGAAAAATGTAGTGTGTTTCGATCAGCGAAGGCATCAGAGAACTCATCAGTACGTCATTAGTGCTGGCGTGGCGTGGACACACTGATCGGACATCCAACAATTAGACGAGAATTTTTCAAAATCCTATTATGAATCATTTCACGAAGGTAAGTACGGATTGCTTGTAGACTTCTAAATTGTGTTGTCCACGCCAGGCGAGGCCAGCACTTAGGGCGTGTGTTGATGAGATCACTGCTGCCTTCGCTGATCGAAGCACATTACATTTTTCACAATTTTAATATTGCTTTTGGAAAATTGCAATGATTTTTCATTGTGTCTACAAGCAATGTGCACAATTTCGGTGTCCATACGGATGAGTAAAAATAAAAATCATAAAAGAAAATGTTTTGTAAAGCGAACTTAGTATTTCATAAATTTTAGGAAAAGTTACATTTAAAATTGTTAATAATTGTTACGAAAAATTGCATTGAGTCCTTTCTAATGAAATTTTTT
The DNA here is from genome assembly GCA_006980735.1 of Dasypogon diadema. NCBI lineage: Eukaryota > Metazoa > Arthropoda > Insecta > Diptera > Asilidae > Dasypogon > Dasypogon diadema. The sequence continues at coordinate 22,830 of QYTT01084536.1, forward strand.
GTTGTTTTCATATACATTTCTCGTAAAATTAAAAAAAAATTTTCTGAGTGTATATCCGCCTAACAAGGCCGGGAAAAATAGCCAATGAGCCAATACTGATTTTTAGACAATCCTAAGCTCAGGGGACACATCGCATAGCTTAAGTGGAGGCAAATTCTGAGAAGGAAGGGATTGAGAAATTTTAACCTGACAAATGTTGCAAGTAAGCCATAAATTTTGGCATAAAATTTTTATTTTATAACATATCAGTGGCTATGCAGGTACGATCGCTGGCATTAGAATTGTATTAACCACTGGCACCCAGATAAATCACCGTGGCCCTTGCAAGATTCGAACGAACGCCAACAGAAGAGAAAATTTGCAAACGTACACCTCAATCCCTTTGGTGATGCTGGAATCATGCCCGAAAATTTTAAATATGATTTAACTTACTGATTTCTTTGTAGAATTGATAATTAAGATATGATTGAATAAAATTAAGCTTTGAAAATTTGTTGGAGGGTAAATTTTGAAGTTAGGACATTTCCTTCTTAAAATATGAATGCTTGAGTTTAGTTAACTTTGAACAATATTCAGATTTGATTACAGTTCAATTTGATTTTAAAGATCAAAAGAGAAGGCATGGGAACACAGAATAAAATATACTCTGTTGCTGGATAAGGCTGTGTGACGCATGGTATCCTCTGAGTTTATGCTACGTCATAAAAAATATACAATTTGCAGTCCAGAAACCAACATCGCTGGACTTACTTCATTTTTATACCTACAGTTCAGGCACTTTTTCCAGTAAGAGTTGCATTTGTGACGACAGAAAGATGTGGTCAGGATATTTCACTATCTGCCTTCCTGTGGCTCATAGTTTCGCCATTTGTCAAGTTTGAGATAATTTACAATTTGTTCATTTTACAGAGTCCTTCTGCTCGAGTTATGCTGCAATTTTTTACTGGTAGCTTCCTATAGTTCTTCATCCAAATGATTTTTCTGCAGGTCTAGCACAAGCTCAAGCATTTATTTAAAATATAAACAATAAAAGTTTATTATTAGAACAGTTTTCTGATAGTTAAGTCCACTTTGAAATATACAAGGAATTGACATAGATTTACCTTGAATCCCGAGCATCGTCTGCTAAATAAGAAATCATAGCCGCTGCAATCAATGCTTTCGTTTCTACAGAATTAAGTGAACGTGAAATATTTAACGTTTAACGGTCAAACCGAAATATGAAACCAAAATCAATTACACGTTCACTTTTAAAACCTTAGAAATAATAAAAACATAGGAAGCAAGTCACAAAAAATGCCAAACTCGTAGCCCTAGGGCCATTACGCCTTGTCTAGTCCTTATGGAGGTGAACAGATAAAAAACCCGAAAATAGGAACAAGATTAAAGAAATGCATTCACTGTATAGGAGATTTCATTACCCCTAAATTCCGTTCCCACGCTTTAGATGCACATGTTGGAGGAAAAGCAGTGATTGGTGCACACATCCTCAGAAACCAGATGAATTTAGGTCGATGGCTCGGAACCGAAACCGAAACCATCTCCATGTACCCCGGCAGAGAAGGTCGCTTAATATCCTGGTTTTCTCATTTTCTCTTTTTTTCATTAACTTGATCCTAGAGGCGACGCTTATTGCTGTGTTTCTTTTGTTACTGTTTACGCGCCAATGCCATAGCAGTTTCGGTTAAGTCAATATCTTGTAAAGGAATTGAATTCTTGGAGATCAGAAGGAGTACAGAGCCAAGGAGAAGGCGGGCAATGCAACGTGTTTCTGGTGAAAAAGGAAAGTGTCTCTTTCTGAAGGATCTTAAAGAACAGCAGAATAATAAATAGTCCTGATATCAAAGAATTTCAATGGGGCAATTACGTTGCAGGAGGTTATATCAACTTTTTGCCAAGTTCTCTCTGGGTCGAAGAAGAAGGTAGTAGCAATTGTGAGGTTTTTTTCTGTAGGTACTTTTCGAGTTAAAGATGAAGAATGTACGGGAATTCAGGTGGTGTTTTTGTAAAGGAGACTTGCACCAGATATCAACTTCGATGAGGTATTGCGTATTAAGTCACATCAAATGCAGGATGTGATGCATTGTCCTTTCGATTTCCGTGGGAAAATATTATAATCCGTTGAATATTTGCGCAGTAATCAATGCAAAGGAAGAAATTGATTTAAATCGGATGGGATTATCCACAGCCACACAGAAGGCGTTTTAGGTTTTTCCGAGCGATTTTGAAATAAAACGACTGAAAATCCTTATTCAGGTTATGGGCAAAGTAAGTATTCCATGCATAAGGATATATTACAACAATTGGTATTTCGGAATTTGTAGCATTTTTTACGAGCTTTCTTTGGAAAAATTCCGTCTATATCTTCTACATTTTTTTATATTGGCTGGAGAATTCCACTGATTTGCAACACACGCTGTAGACCCCCAGATTCACAACCTTCACAGACAATTTTCAACGCGTCGGTGTAGAAGACGATGGACCCTCGTCAAAACGGATAATCTGCTCGATTTCATAGTACCCTTCAATCCTTGTCAACTTTAAGGGAGATAGACAATTCAACCACATTCGGTATATAGTTCGTATGTAAGAATATGCTCTATTTGAGCCTTTCGATGCATTCGCATTCTATTCAAACCAGAGCGCACTTGCCGGCAATGATCACACAAGCAAAGATTTGGCTAAAACTGGGCATTACCTCTATTGCTGAAGGCGATGTTAAGTGCACCAGTGATACCCAAGCAAGCTTCTATTTGCACCTAGGTGAGGTTTTAAAAATGAGGCGCCTCTTCCAAGGCAGTACATCAAACCACAATAGCATGCGTGCAGTAAGTACCATACGGGGTTAGTGTCCCACTTGTTGCCAAAAGTTTTCTTACAGAAATAGAACGGAATGGTCGCATTTTTTTACGAATCCCTCTAAGTTTTCTCCAAATATTTGGGTTGAGTAATGACTCTCCTCTGTATTGTGGAAGTTATCATCGCACTAAATGATCAGGCCCATGTTTTTCTCTCTGCATAGTGCACAAGTTCCTCCAACTCCATTGTGGGGAGCCCCACTTCCCGCATCCACCCTCACCGTGGTGGGGTTCGCCATGCACAGGTGTGCCAGCAGAACTGCCTGCACCCCATGCCTCACCACGTAATGAAGCGTCCCCACGCTTCCCGGAAAATCCAGGGTTCCTGCAGGAGGACTACATCGAACATTTTCTCGACAAAGTAACCACGCATCACAGCTGATGCCTCCCTACAGTGATGAAGAATAAGTTGGCACACCTTTAGATGTTGGCACGGGTACAGCCTTTGCTCTTCTTTTCATACCTTATCCATGGGTTCGGCTGACCTCTTGGCATATTTCGGAGACGCCACATTGCCTACCTCGCCCCGAAAGTCGATCGCGACTTCTAGGTTAAGTCGTTGCATTTCATCCATTGTTGTAATCTCAATTGTATCGCTTCGACCAGTTCGGAACTGTCGCCTTCCCTACTTTTTTTCGTCTCAATAGCAACACATATAAAAGGCCTCCCCCTATCCATCCATTGTTCCAACCTCAATAGAAGGTGTTTATCTCGGAATACTCGTATTCTTGGTTTTTTTCATTGCCATGATTCTGTATCTATCTTAGTCTGATCTTTCAGCGATAACCCGTTCGCCATGGGACACCCTACTGGCAGCTCATCAGTATCTACCTCACATAGCTTATCGCATCACAAAGATACGCGATCACCGCCCTCTCGAGAAGGTGTAGATACGTCCGAGGAGGCCGACTTACTTTCGAGTCACAGTTCTCGTCTCTCGATTCGCAAATAAAATTCGCGAGTATAGGAACACAGGTATGTTTCTCGCTTTTCCTAGTGTGATTTGATACCGAGGCAAAAATCGAATACATCACGTTTTCGTTACTCTTAGAACGGAATTATGACTCTACTCGAGAACGAGTAAAGATATTTGCAAGAGCGTCTTTATTCGAGGTAGCAAAGCAGTAGTAGACCCAGATTTGAGGAAGATGCTGTCTGAACGTGAAAGCAATGAATGTAATAATATTACAGTAAAATTGTTACAGTTTCTCTATTTAAATTTTCCAACATATAATCCCGTCCAAATCCCACTTAGGATTTGTACCGTCACGATTCCGAGTAATGTCAATACCTCATTTACAAAGCAGTAACCTGTATTGGGATTCATGAAGCATTCATTACATCGATTTCCTCCTAATCGCTTTAATTTAACGCTTTCCGTACATAAATAATTACTATTAAGTGCCGACAACTCGATTTAATACTAAATCTACGTCTGTTACATAATGTACACGTTCCCCAGAAAGAAACTAAGTTGGAAAACCGAAATTCAAAGGAAAACGACTATTTCTAGCGGCAGCACTAGGAATCCCCAGCACGTTTTCACCTGCGGTAACGACGTAATAGACCTTCTCGTCTGATCTATTCTTCTTAAATATGCAAAACGCAAAAATCCCCAATCAAGATAAATTTTGCTTCGTCTTTTTCTTAGCGCTTTTTAATTCTCGACTACTTCGATCACTTGGGTGAATACCAAAACTTGGCTACTGTAATAACCAAAAATTCATGGGAAATTGCCATGGGACGCTACGCTATATTTACCTGTTGTGGTCAATCGGATTCCCGGCACGTTCATCAACTTTGTGCGCTTCAGTCATAAGTGTTAAATTGGGAGTCAGCAACGGATCCCTATGACACGTCTTGTATATTTGTTAAGATAATTTTCGGAGGCTCCATTTCTATCGCCTGGTGATTTTGATTAATTGTCATGCAACCCCACAAGGTTCAAATTGTTGGCAAACCGCTGTTGACCAGACCAGACCAGACCAACAAAGCCAGCCAAAGAAGTTTGACGGAGTGCTGGAAGTGATGACGGCTCGTAAATTAAAGCCTGAGGTGAAGATGTCGAGCTTAAGATAATATTTCAAAATTTCTGCAAACGATTCAGATGAGATACGGTGATCACTTAATAAAATAAGCCAAGCTGGCGGTGTTGACTAAATAAAATTAAAATAACCACGTTCAGAAGGAAAAGAAAAGAGTTGTGTTGTTCAGGAATTGTTTTGAAATTCGGTTGATCGTTTTTAAATTCACTAGCTCGATATACAGGAGCCAGAAGTAAGACTAGAGACAAGTAAAAAATTAGGAACTTTGAAATTTATTCAAAAATGTTATCGTAAATAAATACTCCTATTATTTTATTTGGACAAATGTCTAAGGTCTATCTTGATTCGTTTGCGCTAGGTGACAGATTCATTGTTTAGTCATCATAAACAGTGATAGGCAAATTATCTACTCAACGCCGTTGTTGATGCGTAAAAAATGACGTAGTCTTCGTTGTAATATTTCATGTAGACAATGTAGATGACAGACAATTAAATGAAAGGTAATTTTTTCAGGTTTCCAGAATAATTTTTGCTGATTCTGTCCATGCAATTCTAAGGGGACGGTGTTATTCTAAGGATTACTTAGTACTTCACCTAGAAACAAGCTGATTACAGTGACATGTATTTTATACACAATGCCTGGTTTATTTAGTTTAGAAAACGGTTCCGGGCTGGTGTCCTTGGCTGGGAGTCGTGACTTGACCCTAGGTGAGTGTCTGTAAATAGATTTTCCCCCTCAATAAACAAAAACAAAAAAAATAGTTTCCAGATTTAAATATTTTTTAGATTTCAATAAACTAAAGATCCCCAACCATAGAGTACAAAATTTTAATTGAATAGGAATTTAAAAGTTGGCAAGCTTTTCCTCTAAAATTGGGGAAGCGGTTGCATTGGTATTATTTGAATTTTTGCGATTATTGTATTTTACTGAAACAAAGTTTTAAGGGGATCTAAGGTTTAATTTCTAAGGAAAACAGGAAAATATTGGGTTACAAGAAATTGCAGCTTTGTCCATTGAATTCTATGCGAAAGAAGTTATCCTAAGGGGACAACTATTGTTTCTTCCCGTACTGGTTCAAAAATAATAGATCAAGATATTTTTAATATGTATATAAAAAGCGACGGTTATAAGAGGGTGTAAGATCTTGAGTGTATATCGTCTTTTCACCTGCAGCAGATTTGATAAATTTTTCACCCCCCATTTCTGATTAATGGGGATGGCAAAAACACACCAATAAGTAATAAATATCGATAAACTGTGTGCACA
>QYTT01084536.1:36827-76214 GCA_006980735.1 Dasypogon diadema
TGGCTTACTTGCAACATTTGTCTGGTTAAAATTTACCTTTGCACAAGCCGTGCTATATGCATCATAGGGTTGTCCCCTGACCCTAGGCAATATCTTAAAAAAGTATTGATGGGTGGCAGGCAATTCACACGTCCCTAATGTATTGAATTTTGGAATCATAAAGAAAAGTACGAGATAAGTATATAACAGTATATAAGATCTTCTCCAGTATCTTAGGTGGCATGCTTAATAGGTGATAAAATTTTGTTTATTAGCGACTTAGCCGAGCTCAAATTATGCACCGGCAGTGAATGCTTTTATGCTTTATTCGTCTTCGTAAAGATAGCTTTCGACATTATAGGAGGTGGTATTTTTATGGGTATTTGCCTTTCTCGAAACAAAATATTAATATTTTACATATTCTGAAAGATTGAAATTTTTAGTTTATTCCTGCAAAGCAGTTTAATTAATTTCCTGTTCATTAGCAGATAAATACTTAAGAGTCCAGATAAAATCTACCCTATATAAGTGATCTTCAAATGATTGCTTCAAACTGAATCATATGGACAAGGGATCATTAATTCAAAAAAGCAAAGCGGCGGGCACGTCAAAAGGAGAAGAAGAACGAGTACGCGTTTGGGTAACTTAAAAAAGCAGCAAAGGGTTTAGGTGGCCGAGGTCCTGGCACATTGATTTCTGGGTTATAGGGCCATGAACCATGATTAATGTCCCCTCCCATTTATTTGCTTCACAAAAATGCTTAGTTCCATAGGGAAAGTGAGACATAAATTCTAAGTTAATGCAAACAAACAATATGTACTGTGTTACTCCATAATACGTTTGTTGTATTGATATTAAAAACTTAGAGAATACTTTCAATCCTACATTTTTGAACTTTGATCTGATATCTTTATGAGAAAACATTCGCTCCTGATCAATTATAAGACAAAGTTTGGTTCTATTACTGCATGTTTTATACATCAGGACTGTTTGTCTGTTTTATTCAGTAGAGCCGTAGATTTCTTGTCCCCAGGCATTGTGACTTATTTTTATCTGGTTACCAGTAGGAAATAATATTACTGAAGTTGAAACCTGTGACACGCACTTCATAGTAAGCACCAGGACAAGAGCTGTATGATATTTAAATATTTTTGTAATTAATTACAATTACAAATATAATTCCTCGTAATTGTAATCGAAATTTGACAATTACAGTTCTATGGAATTGTCATTGCAGTTTTTCAATTAAAATTCCAAGTAATATTTAATTATTTGATCATTTCCAAACGCTTCTTTGAAGTTTCTATACCATTTATTCTCTCTCAGTTTGAATGCATATTTGATAAGAAAAGAATTTGCATAAAAAGTACACATTAACTGAATTTTTATTAACATGCACCAAGAGATTTCTCAAGAGGTGCAATTTACGGTGTTTATTGAGCTAATTTTTTCACTTTCCCATTTAAGAGTACCACACTTAAGAATGAACAGCTGAATTTACTGTTTTGTGGGCACACATTATCTGCACAAAAAATGCCTACATTACAAGGAAGTAACAGGTAAAATAGTATTCTTAGAAAATGGAGCATTGCTTAGTGACGTAAAACAAAAGTGTGCTACCCAAGCGTGTCTTTTCTTGCAATTTCTTTGCTTTGCATGCTGTTTAAATTCTACGAATTGAGAAATATGCGGAACTGTTCGATACAATTACAATTCTATGTAATTGTAGTTGAAAATTTTCAATTATTATTCCTAGTAATTGTAATTAGGAATTTTCAATTATTAGAATTATAATTGAAATTGTATTAGGACTTGTAATCGTAATTGAAAAGATACAACTCTGGTGAGAACATATTTCCCGGCCAGTGTTGAAGAAGATCTGGGTGATAACGAAAACTTTGGAGTGTTGCGTTTAATATCTTTGGGTGCCACGCAGTTTAAAAGAAATTGCAAACCGTCTTATCGTTGCCCACCACTAAACTTAAAGACTTAGGGTACATCAGTAAAACAACTGCAAATTTTACTTCCTAGCACTCCTTTATATTCCCTTAACCAAAAAAAGAAAATAAAGATATGGAAAAAGTATAGCCACAAGGTAGCGCGAATTAGCATAAATTCGAATAAAAAGAAAGAGTTCAATATGATATAAAAATATATGGAAAAAAATTATATAAACACCAAGGAAAAATAGTAAAAGAGTACTATTTTTCCTTGGTGTTTATATAATTTTATAAATAGTAAAAGAGTACTTATCTTTGCATCCTTTTGTTTCTTCTGGGTTTCGAAATCCAGTATCTTTGTTGATTTTATAGTTCTCCTCTTTTTGCCGTCCTTCTGGCTCCTGGCTCCCTAATTTCACCCTTTCTTCACAGCATTCTCATATTTTTTTCTTCTCCAGACTATCTTCTCCACTATATGACTTGAAGTCATTAACTTCCGAATAATCAAATCCAAGGAAGTATCCGATATAAGTATGGTAAGAAATGGTCAAAAGGACAGCACATGTTCCTTTAAATTTCTCCTGTGTAAATAATAAAGTATATCCTACTGAGTAGTTTCTATATTATAGAGAAGAAAATAAATTAATTTCAGATACGTTAGAATCTTTAGGATTTTTATTTTGTTTTTCATTCGGAATTGTTGGTAAGTACTATATTTTCTATTTTACACCAGTTCGGACTATCTCTTGCAAGACATTAGCCACGTTTAACAATAAAAAATTGTTGTTATAAGAAATCTATATGGTGTTGGTACCAATTCTGAAATAGCATTCATAAATCAACTGTTATATAACATTGCTTGTCTATGCTACTTTACAAAATAAGCACAAACATTATGAAAACAAAGGAAGCCCCCCAATGCGAGGCTACTGAACTCCCTGGGCGAAAAGGTCTGAGTTCAACTGATTTGAATTAGACAATTAGAAGACACGCATATACGCTGCACTGTTTCGCCTATAAATTGGCCACTTACCGATGTTGCGAACGTGCATTCATCAACCTCCATGGCCTCTCACAGAGATCCACAGATCTCGGATCTTGGCTTAAATTACCTTCATATTCACTTTGCCTGGTTCGCCTCCATCTCAGAATTGGCGGTAATTACGACGACTGCTCTGTAGAGAACAAATAAAAGCGCCTCGGTCTTCCGTTCGACAATGCATGGTGTGCCGCAAGCGCTAACATTCATTACTTACTTTACTATATTGCCAGTACTGTGCCAGTACCAGTCCCATTCCCATCCCAGTACTAGATTCACATCTAAGGAAGCATTTTGAAGCTGACTCGGTGACGTACTCTAATGCTACAAAAATTCCAATAGCCTGTCCAAACACTAAATTAATTAAAACAGACGGCAGGGGGATGACACCCAACATAAGACAATTTTTGCTTTGCTTCCTGCTTCTGCTGGTGGATATATCGGACAATACCACCAGTCGTCATACCGCAGTCTTCACGACTATGACAAAAATTAATCGCCCTTCGAAAGTAAACATAGATTTCGCCATTCTTGTATGGCTGCCAAATTGTTAGGTGTTTCTGTTTCTCGGGAAATGTTGCATAGTAAACCAATTTTATTTTAATAATTTCGCTTGTATGGAAGCACATTCCAAAATCCACCTGCCTGCCTTAAATTAGACGAGTGGATTCAGATTCACTATCCGCCGGCAGTCATGTCATTGTTTTGTTGCATAATGATGAGTACCTAATTTTTATGGATTAAACTCAGGAGTGTAGGCGATTTGTATACAAGGTATAGAAAAGAGTTATTTATTACTCCCATTAGCGCACTTCTATCTAGATGGCAAGAAAGTTTTGTCGCTTTTTTAGGGGAAATTCAATTTTTGATTTATTTAATCTTAGAAGGAACATTAATAATAAATGATATATTCGCCATTGTTGTCTATAGCAAGAAAAGCGAAAGTAGAGCTATTCGAGAAGATGCCATGACCTTAATAATTTAAAATTTTTGTTTTAATATTTTTTCATTTAATGGAATTCTTTGCATAACCACTTCCAACCAAGAACATGAATTAGAAGAGTAAGGATGAATAAGTGACTTGTTTCTCACATCTAATATTTTCCTACTAGGTCACTTACAGGTTTCAGCTATTGCTCTTCTCTTATACTTAGAAAAGTACTTCACAATAAACATGCCATAGAAGTCAATCAATATTACATGGTAGATACTTCATGTCAAGTTTAAACGTGATAATTGCGTTTACACTATTTACTTTTAATACATATGGGTTCTGCAATAGATTAAGAAAAGTTGAGGAGATGAAGAAGAAAAGGTGACAAGTCCTCTATGAGACGGCGCTATTGAATATCTCTACCGATGTTCGTCTAGCATTGGATAATGACTTTTTGACAACGCTAGTTTTGCTTGATTTTACGAAAGTTTTCGACTCTGTTAATCACGATCTTCTACTTTCAAAACTACGAAAAATTTACCAAGCTCCACCATCAAAATGCTCAGTGAATTTTTGTCCGGTCGATCTCAGCAGGTGAGAATTGACGATGTTAAGTCGGATTGGATAAATATCTGGAGAAGGATTCCGCAGGGTTCAATCCTCGGGCTCCTGCTATTTAAGTTATTTATAAACGATCTTTCTAATGTCATCACTGACCTTAATATTCATTTGTATGCGGACTGATGTCCAAATTTACCTTTCTAGCCCAATCGGGATGATGGAGGACTGTGTTTATAGAGTCAATATATTATATTGAATATTGCCTCATGGTCGGATAGTAACCAGCTTTTACTCAATCCATTTAAGTCTTCTTGCGTGTTCTTTTGTAAGAGCGGGTTAAATGTATCGGATCTCACGGAAGTTTATTTAAATGGTTCAATTCTACCCTGGGTTTGCAAAGTAAAGAGTTTGGAGGTTGTTTTCAATATTAGAATTGGATACTGTGATCAGGTGAATTGTTCTCTGCAGAAAATCTATGGAGGATTTCGAAAGCTTCGACTTTCGAGTTACTTATTGCCAATTGAAATGAAATTGAAGCTTATTAGAACTTTACCGATCCCTCATTTTACGTTTTGTAGAACGATATATCCGGTTTTGGATGCCGAGTGTAATCGCAGAATAAACGTTGCCTTTAATGATTTTGTGCGATTTTTTCTATTTACAATTTGAAGCGACATGACCACGTCTCTAGGCACAAAAATTCTATTTTAGGCGGTTCATTTGTCTCGTACATTAATATGAGAGCGTTACTGTTTTTAAACAGGGTACTATAGTATCGAAGAGTCCATGTTATTTGTACAAGCGCGCCTACAATTCCTTCAATCACCTCGCTACGAACGATTCTTGTCCCTAGAGTGTGTAGTGCTGTTGGGCGGCGTTCTTACTTTGTTTTTATTGCTTTCTTTTGGAATACATTGCCAACAAAGGTCGGGGGGTTTCGGAGGATATCCAAGTTTAGGGGCTTGCTAAGGGAGCATGTCTTATTGTAATTGTTGGACTGCGTGTAGGGATACAGTATACAAGTTAAAAGATGTGAATCTTGTGTATGCATAACCAAATAAATAAAGAAATAAAATAAAAATAAACATAGTATATTACCTTTTGTTCTTCATCTCCTCAGTTGTCGTTTTAATCTTTTTACTGAGATGGAAATCTGTATTTCAGTATAATTATAAAATAATATCTGTGTATGTCTACTCACTATTACCCTTCATTCGTTAACAAGGATTTTGAAGGCACATCAATATCCATTCTTATATTATGAATCACTGAAATGTATACAATTCTTTCACAAAATGATATCAGGGTCAGTAATTTGCATTGATTTTTAACTAATCTTTACTTTCAATACCAATTATGTATAAAGTTTTGTCCTGTCTTCCTCTCGGATTTTCAAATGATTAATCGCTACTGTCCCTTTCTCAAATCCTGCCAGTATCACTTGCTACCATGTTGCGGAAATCCTTCCTTACACCCCATTTCGATGACATCTGCTGTACTAAAATTTTCCACAGCCTCCCTCCTTTTATATTGTCAGGTTTTAGTGGTGTAATCAGTGGTTCAATGAAAAAGTACAAGGGGACGAAACATGTGCACATGGTACCCTTTGGCAACGATGTATCTTCCTGGTGGCGTTTTCGATTAGGATTAGAACTCATTTTGGCAACGACCACTTGTGTTTTTTATTCTATTTAATGCAAAAACTCGAAAATGAAAGATGCGACAATGTGCGCAGACAAGTGTAAAATTCCCATGGGCTTAGAATTATTTTAAGTGGGACAGGGTAGTTCATTGCGTTTTCCCGTTTACATTCGGCTATCATCTGCTTGAGGGATATATTTTATAAGTGTGGCACCCCATTAGAAAGATTCGGCCACCCTTATGCTTCCTTCCGTACATATGCAAATAAATTAAAACTAGTGACCCTTATAAATTCTCCTCATTGAACACCATCCCTCACGTTTCACATTTATTATATAATAGTAAAAAGGGAAAACGTGAAGAGGAAACAAGTGATCTGATAAGTTTTAGGGCTTTACTTAAATTTTTGTTATCTCTGCGAAAAATTGGACATTTTTTTAACAGCAATGAGGGTAAAAATTTTTCAAAATGAGTTGTGCATGAAAAAACTAGTAGAAATGTCGGTAAGACAAACAACTCCTTTAGATCTTAGGGCTACCAAGCGGATCCACAGGTGGTGAATCGCGAATAACCAATAACATGTCTCGAGCTGGATATCCCCCAATCCAAGATGGAGCAGCATTTACAGAGTCTTACATGGTTAGGAGTGAAACTAGTCACTAGTATGCATATTTGGGCAAGAGGAGACCGCTGGATTCAATTTAGTCTGTGGTAATTCGGATCTCTGAAACAGGCAACCTCGGTTTTTCCATGACTCCTAGGAATTAAAGAACAAATAAGAAAAAATGAAAAGAATGACAAACTGATCGCGCCATTGATAGAGACAGGGCAGTTGTCAGCTGCGGTCAGCAAGCTCGTCAAAATTAGTGAATCCAGACGAAGAGCGAAAACAGCAAGTAGTCGAAGACGTTTGGTAATAAGACTGTATTAGAGGTTGTGTGGGAGGGTGGAGGGGTTTCCATATGAGGTAGCTAAAAGAAAGAAGCTGGTAGAAAAAAGGGAGTATCCACTCAAAGTTCAGAGTACCCTCGCGCCAAGGACGATTCATACAAAAATGCTCTCAAAGGTATTAGAATGGGCATCCCGGTAGCCAGCTTCCCGAGAGAAGATGGTAACTTACGCAGAGACTGTAGAGAACCTTAAGGAAAGGAGACACTGAGAAGAGATAGAACATCTACTTACTACAGGAAGACTCCAAATGATGTTCTCTACAAACCACTCTATTAATCGAATTATTATAAAAGTCAGATTGGATTAAGTAAGTCGATATAAGAAACACTGGAATAGCTTTTATAGAAGCATTTACCGGGCTGCAATCTATCTGAAGATAGTGAAAATGTGTCTGGTGTAACTATGGATGGCTACATACCTTCAAGTCGGATCGAGAGCCACTTCGAACATATCTTCACCGAAACAGAAACAAAATGGACTTTTGACTACTTGAAAGCGCACACATGACCTAGAGAAGCTGGCAGAGAAGAGTTAACATCAATATTGACAAAACTTTTTAGAGTTAGTTATGCTCTAGGATATATACTGAAAGTGTGCAGAGATGTAAGGGTAGTATTTATACCAAAAGGTAGAGGACAGTCCGAATTCAAGTCATACCCAAACAATAAGCCCATCCTGCTTCATACTAAAAGCTATGGGGAAGGTATTAAATCATCACATCAGAAAGGGATACTTGATGAAACATCTGTACATCCACAAAAATATGCTTATCAGGTAGAGAGGTGTATCAAAATAGCTCTATACCCTTTAGTAGTCAAATTAAAAAGAGAAAAGTTGGAAAATGAAACCGCCCTCTGCACGTTTCAGGATATTGAGGGGGCTTTTGACAATACCCACTTCTGTGCCATGGAAAAACTGCCGTCAGGAGGGGCATAGAGGCCCTAAAGGTATTACGGCTGTGGAACAGCGAATCTGGAAGTTGAAACATAACAGCAGCCAACAAAAGTTGCTCATAGGGAAGAGGTAAGGGTTGGCCGTTGGTTGGGGATGAGCTTCTTCAGAAGTTGTACGAAGCTGGGTTTAATAGCGAGAATTATGCAGATGATCTGGTTATTCTTGTTAAGCGAAAGAACGATCAGGAAGTTTCTGTACAAAATTGCTATCTGCGTGTAGGCCTACGGAACAAAAGGCATAGTAATAGTCTCCTTCACTCAAAGCAGAAAACTCAGCTTATTTTTGAAGATATCGATGCAACTTCATAAAGTTCTTCCAAGAAAAGGAGTACTGTCGTCTAAATTATGATATAACTCTTCCATTTACTGTCATGACATTTAATCGGGATTAATATAGTTGGAAATAGGCTTTGTCAATATTATACAAATATGCGCTTTTTCACAGGTAAAAAATCAACAAAATAAGAATTCAGAGATTGTGTCCGTTCTTAAAGATTTGGAATCCTTGAAACAGATCACAAAATCCTAAGTATAAAGCTCGAATTCGATTTCAATATGGAAGGCAATTAATCCCTGCGATATCCTCAAAGGATTCTTGCATGTACCTAGATTATAAATAGGTAAATTGTGTCAAATGGTGTATGACAGGTTAACCCACAAGATGCTTAAAAGTTGGAAGCAAGCGGTGATCTCTTACAAGTGGAGTGCACATTAACCAACTTGAGATATTGTAAGGCTTACCTTACCCCCCATTGCAACTAAATAGTGCATGGATGCCGCATTAGCCACAAAACGCAGACTTCTGAAGATTTTTTTCTGAAACTGAATCCTCAAAGCCCTTGAAGGGCACCAGCAATTTCCTTACCGCATGTGTACAGGGCTAAATCTCTGCTGGCATAGGTTCCTCGGCCTCAATATAATGCAACGCATTTAAATATCACATTACCACTAGGACCGACATTTTTCTGGTTTTGCTGCTCTTGCGCCTGAAGCCGAAGTCCTTTCGGACAAGTGGTGGCCTGCGCTGCGGCTGCATTCCATTAGTGCACTTCAAACAAAGATCACTTGACATCATTAGCACATGATCATAACAGGAACTGACTATGCCCCGTCTATGATGAACGTCTTGATGGGCTGGCTCTTCAGCTCCTCGCACATTACCCATTTTGTGATTTTGTGTCTGGGTTTACTCGCTTGGTGCTGGATTCAATTCCTTAACGCCAAATGAAAATAGTTGGCAGCATTTTCACTTTCCGCAAGGCTTGTCAAACATAAATTTCGAAAATGGTTGTTTATTAGTGGATTCTTCTTTCGCTGTGATTATTCTCACTATTTCGGTGCCCATCACGGCATGGCGAATCATGGAATCATGATGGCCCAGAATTTTATGTGAACGCGGGAAATTAAATATTTTCAAAACTGCATCTGGTGTCGAAGGGCACGAATTGTCACATATTTAAGGTGTGAATTGAATTAATATGCAAGTAATGGGGGGGAGGAAGGCTTTATATCTTGCGGAGCGTTCCAATTTTTTTCAGCATCTGGCGCTAAAGTATCTTAAATTTCGTTCGGATTTTGTGCTGTGTAGGAAACCAGAGGCAGTTGAGAGTGATGGTCACAAGGCTTTTGTGCCTGTCTAAAACTGAGCGGTGGAAACCGGCAAGACGATAAAATATTTTTGTAAATTATTTACAGCTGTCACAACACAGAAAGGGAAATTTTTACTGCACACTTCCAAGTATAGATCAGGCTCCTTAACAACTTTTTAATTGATAGAGCCGTAAAATTGCTTGTTGCACATCCGAGACCTAAACATCTTTATTGGCTTCAAGTCGTAAACATCTAAGAAGAAACACTATAAAAAATGAAATATTTAAATTTTACAACTTTAAAAGTTTTGGAATTTTTTAATTATTGAGGAAGACATCGAGGAAGCACTTTTTGGCTGGGTGGGCAATGTAAAGCAACTGAATTTGGATACCGCCACATAATCCCATACAACTTACCAGATTATATTACGTGATTTATGGATACTTATATCTGTTTAAGATACAAAGTACGGGAATTTTTAAAATTAATGTAGCATCTGAACGGAAGGGGGTTAAGCGCACAGAATTTCAGTGCAACTAATATCGAATTTAAGTGCACGGAATATAGAATACCTAACTAGTATCCCAATAACTGATGACTTATTTTATGATATCATATATGCACTTTTTCAACTAAAACTGAATAACCTCGTAACCTTCATAGATAACGAATGACTTATTTTTAGGTTTACGTTTCAATTTTATTATCCAAGGAATTTTTAGCTATTGGACGTTGAAGATTCTTTTTTTTTTAAATTTAAAATCTCTTTTAAGTCGATCGGAGATTTGAAAGCCTGACCATTGCATTATAAATCTCAGCTTTGTTAAAATAAGATAAAAAAAATGACAAAAATAACAAAGCTTGTTTTCAGTAGGGAATTTTTAGTCAAATTACTATTGCGTGCTGTGTGGGATGATGAATGAAGTGTTTGCAGTCTTTACTATAAGAAGTGAGGTTGACTGCTTAAGTCATGTCGAACACCAGAAGTCACAAAGTATTTATCATTTAAGCATTATATATCTAAAGCAAAAATATAATCTAAATGTCTCAACATTATTTACAATTTATCTCAAACTTTTAGGTATAGAGTGAATACCATGCTTCCAGAGACCTGCGGAGTTATCCTCTGAAAAGCATTTGTTAAGTCCCCACCTGAAGCATCTTCACAATGAACGTTGACATTAATGAATATCACCTGCATTAGAGTGAGTAACAATCCTGGACTTAAGACAAATTGTTTGCAAATTGTTTATAGTGGGTGTGTTTAAGTTTTATCTTCTATAAGGATGCAAGAAATATTATGGAGCTCCAAAAATTTCTCAACGACAAAAAAAAGCATCACATCTTCTCACGGAAAGAGGATAATAATAACAATAATAAAGAAAATAAAAAATAAACGAACATATTTATATAAAATGGTATTTATGATAAGGACCCTCCTTCGCGTAATTTAGATGCTGAAGATCTAAATGAACACTTTGCTACGGTACTATTTACGGCGTTGTTATAAACACGCGTTCAGATCCACAGTAAAAAATTCTATGATGACTTCAGTTTTCACTGTGTCTTTCCTGATTAAGCTGTTGCTTCTATCAAATCAAACCCTCTTGATACTGATGGAATTACTTCAAGATTCTTTAAGATTTTGATGCCAGCTATTCTCAATAGCCTTGTTCTCGTTTTCAATTCATGTCTTACTTGTTCGGAATGGCAGTCTGGTTTTTATTCTGAGACGGCCTTATTAAATGTTTCCACACGTACTTGACTCAATTTGGGTAAGGATTTCATGGCTTTGCTTGAATTCACTAAAGCTTTCGAGTTTGTCAATCAAGATCTTCTCCTGTCAAAACTATGAAAAATTTATCACTTTTATACCACAAAAATAATCAAGGAATCCATCACAGCGATTGACGGTTGATGATGTTAGATCTAATTCGATCAGCATCTTAAGAGGCGTTCCTCAGGATTTTATTTTGGGACCCCTATTGTTTTGCTTGTTCATCAATGACCTGCCTGATATCGCTGTCGACGTTCACATTCATAGAGTTGTTTTATTTATTTTTATTTATGTGCAAATTCGCCTTTCTAGACCAATCGGAATGTTAGAGGACTGTGTTTCCAGATTCAATAATGATCTAGTAAACATATCCTTATGGACGAAAATAATCAACTTTTGCTAAATCCATCAAAATCAACTTGTTCTTTTGCAAAGGTGATTTTAGCGCATCCGAACTTCTAAGTGTTTATTAAGATGACGAAATATTACCCTGGGTAACAAAGGTTCCAGAGAGCTTGGGGATAATTTTTAATGGAAAGATAGGATGCTGCAAACATGTAAACTATTCATTACAAAGAATCTACGGAGGACTTCGACAACTACGGTTTTCAGGTAATTTACTCTCTCTGGACTTGAATATTCTCATTTACTCTCTCTGGACTTGAACATTCTCATGTTATTTTTATTTCCTAAGCCGATCAGGGGGTGCAGGGGGATATTCGAGTTTAAAAATTTGTTAAGGGAACATTTTTTGTTTCGTAGTTATTGTTCTTCATAAAGGAACAGGGTTATTTGTCGTACACTATCACTGTATTCTTTTGTTTTTTTTTTCAAATTCTTTTATGCCTTTAGGGGTTGATTTCTGATCTGATTATTATCTTTTTTTCTTTCTTTTTCTCATGTCTGCAATCATCAAAGGACTTTGTAATTTCACCTTAATTTGTGAATAGTATGACCCCATTGATTTTGGTAATTTTGAGGTAATGGACTCTTACTTCGACTTGATAAACTGAGACTCAAGGGCTACATTGCTATTATTCACTTCTAGAAGTTTGCACGAGTAACTTCATCTGCTGGGATTCACATAGTACAGGGTTTCAAGTCATTTCGGTATATCACTATTCAATTCAATATTCAGAAGGTATTCATTTCCTGCCGGTATCTGTGTTCAATTAAAAACAAATTAGGAACACAGTGAAGGTTTCTTCAAACTACAATAAAGGTTCATGTTAAAAGAAAAAAATCTACTTTCATTCTCAAGAGTAATTTAACTCTAAATCCACCTTTCCGAAAATCAATTAGAAGTATCCAACCTGGAAACAGTTTTGGCTTTAAATATTTCTCCCCCTTTCGCTCAAACGGTAAAAGGAGGCATAATAAAATACTCAAGAAGAAAACCTCAGCGTTCATTTCCTAATCTGCCCCATTTTATTACGAGTCATCTTTCATTCCTATCTAAAGAGGAAATTTGTTGTCAAAACTTGAAGGTATCCTCACTTAGGCATGGTTACATCGCCTTCTGCAGAATACCCAAATATACATCGTTGAATTCTGCAGGAAGCTATCCCCTTTCGGTATAAGCTTTATACACATTAATATCCACCCACAAGCGACCACCCGTTTCCGTTCATCCGCTTCCGCAAAGGCGAACAGTGCTTTACCCAAGGATACACAAGTCCTTGTATGTACACCTCTTCTCCAGGAAGCCCTCACACCCCATAAGGCTTTGGGTACAATCTCGAGCTTTTCATTTCCATCAGGGAACGATACAACAGCATCGGAGACAGGAAGCAGGGATGGCTTGGTATTTTATTTCCTGGAAATGTCCTCGAACGTGAACATTATATCCCGGAAGCAGGAAGATGAACATTTTCATGGAAGAAAATTTCTAAAGCTTTCAAAATGATTTGTAGACATTGCTCCATGAAGGCGGAAGAAGGATGCTGCCCTTTCTCAATGGGTCCATGCAACTTTTCCATGAAGGATACTTGGGTAAATGGGGTTTTTACCAAAGGCAGTCAACTAATCAGTTTTGCGGTCCAACAAATCTCGGGATGCCCAGAGAATTGATTGACATAACATTGGGGCAGATAAGGCATTTGTGAGGGAAGTTGATGGAAACGTGGCAAGGGTGGAAAATTATTTCTCTTGACTTTATGAGCAGCCAGCCGTAATCCCAGGCATGACCGCCACCGAGGGACTTGGTAATATAATTATATAAAAAAAGTAGATAGCACGGTCCGGCCTTTATCAATTAATTACAAGAGTTGATCGGGAATTGATACATTTCTGTAAATCTTAAGAAAAAGTTCCCATCTTTCATACATTCGAAACCGTTTCTTGTACGAAATAGTCTCAACCATCTGAGTACCACATGCGACACACTCACTCATCAACACGTAATTTTCACGGCATGCAATTGCCGTGCTGGAATAGTTGACTAGAAAAGTCTCCTGCTGTAGATACGCAAGGCTGCTTTTCTCTACCGGAAGTTCTGATCGTCAGACGGAAATCTCAGATAACTTACATTGTGTTCCCGTCTTCTTCAATTGAAGACAATTCAGACTTGGAGCACCATAAATAGACAAATGCCGGGGCCTTAAGGACGGTAGACCTCTTAAGTGGTAAGTTGTTTACCCAAACAAATCGCATTGTTCACAAATGGGGGCCCCGATAAAACGTCATACTCACAACTACTTGCTCCCATTAAATTGGATGACTACTTGGGATTTTAACCCATTGAGCTACAGTGTTACTCACTTTTCTTTTGTTATCTAATTCTTATGTAATTTTAGTTGGAATCATATTTCTCTATGGGGCGGTCTGGTGTTTTTAAATAAACCACTTTGTCTCCAGCGCAATCTCCAGGTGAATTAATTTCCAATTATTGTGACTTGTGGGACTCATGGATTTTTTTTTGTTGGTGGATGCAAGGATATCAACATCTGAAATATTGGATGCATTCGAAATTATGTCCCTCGTTAAAATAAAACCGGATATTTTTAGTGATTATTGTAAAAAATTATTATAGTCTCTTCTGTTTCAGGAACCGCTTTAAAAGTTGCCCTATCAGCTTTTTAGTTTTCACTATTTTAGTTATGTGATGCAATTGCTTACGCAAAGACATATTATTCAATCTTTCAATTTTAAATTTTATTCAGACTCGTCAGTATTGAAAGAAGTTCGAGAACCTGTGCGTGAAAGTGCGACAAGACAGCAAATAGGCGAGAAAAGAGAAGGAAAAGGAATGAGAGGGAGAAGGAGAGAAAATGGTAAAAGGAATGGAGTGGCCGAAATTAGGAGAATGTAAGGAATAAGCTGTGATTCTGTGAATTTTTTAAAATATCCTTTGGATACTGTATTGCAAACTTGAGTAATAAAGATCGTGGGAATAGGTTTGAATTTAAATTAAAGGTTGTATCTGGGCTTTCAATTTTACAAATATGTCTCCTAAAAGTATTAAATTCGAATTTCAGCGATCATACCGACCATGAAAAATCAACGCGGCTATTGAGGACTGCTAACACTTGGTTGTATCATTAGTCAGACTCATGGCTTTAGAATTTTTATAATTTCTTCAGCGTTCAAAAATTGATAGCGCTCTTTAGGGTTTAAAAATTTCTGTCATGTGCACATATGGTGTGAGAGAAATCAGTTCAGATCCTTTTATTAAAAATTTGATTAAAAAATTCTCTCATCCAGTCAGCATGGCTTTGTATCGGGCAGGTCTGTTACAAAAAACCTATTGGAATTTACCTCAAAGACAATATCTGGCTTTGGAAGCAACTTACAAACTGATTGTATCTATACAGACTTCAGTAAGGCCTTTGACAGATTGTCGTACTCGGTCATTTTGCTTAAATTGTGGAAACTGGGCTTTCCGACTCTATTCTTGAGATGGGTTCAGTCGTATTTGTCCGATAGATCCTATAAGGTGTTCTTTCGTGGTGGTCGGTTGGGAATCATAGAAGCTACGTCTGGTGTGCCCCAGAGTCGTCATCTCGGCCCTCTCATTTTTGTGCTTTCCATTGGCAATCTAATGTGTTAATTTATGCTGACGATATGAAGATTTTCATGTTCAGATGATTGCGCATCTTCAGGGGGACTTGAACGTTTTCCATTCTTGGTGTATCCACAATAACTTAGAGCTTAGCATAAATAAATGTGAGATCATGTCATTCTCTAGAAGGCGTGATACTATCGGTTATGCCACGGACAGCATCCCTCGCGTGCGGTCTGTTGTCGACCTTGGTGTGAAACTTGACACTAAACTTGATTTCATCTCCCGTATTAATCACATGATTTGTCGGGGTAATTCCATGCTTGGCTTCATTAAGCGCTGGTCCAGAGAGTTCTTTGATCGTCAGACTTCATTGACGTTATATGGTTCGTTCGTCAGCACGGATCTCAAGTATGGAATACATTCTATGCCGTGTACAACGACCGCATCGAGTCGATTCAGTTTGTTACGATTCCATGATCCTCCTGCATTATCAAGAGCGGTTAAATCTCACTGGCCTGACTTGTTTGAAGAAGCGTCGCAGAGTTGCCGATATAGTTTGAAATGTGTGAACGCTTAATGCGAAGATGGATAAATTTTTCTTGGCTCCTCACTGAGAAGTATGCCTTCTGAACGTCTCGCAAATTTTCAATGTTTGGAATTTCAAATTTCCCGCCAAAATATTAATAATGAACTCCAATGAAATATGAAATTTGTGAACGAATCCTTGAATTATTTTGAAGTATTATATAAATTATAACAGTATGTGCTTCTCATTGTAGAGTTTTGAAAACAAGTAAAAATGGCGACTTTAAAAAATCATTACAAAAAAATATCAAAGATCGCGAGTATAGTATAGTTGACTGGTCAGCTGGGAATATTCCCTCGTTAGTGGCACACTTTTCGCCAGTGAACAGAAGAAGCGTGATCACGCCATCTATCACTCAAGCAGTTAAATAAATGAAACACAATTAACTCCTTTATTTACGTTTTAAAATTTTAGTCTACTTCACGATTTCCTCAGCAAGTGTTAGGGCAGAAATAACACGAGAAATCGAAACTATCGTTAGAGACTCTTCGCCTTCGCTTTCATTTCGAAATTTACAGAAAGGATTGCACCCTTCTCAGTTGGGAAATGCATTTTGGTAGTTTCTATGAATCTGTTTTTCAGCCAGGTCTTGTCAGTGTCATATTGAGATAATGAAAACCTGGAAAATATAGTGCATTTTTGCGTGGGTGGCTAACCCGACCTTTTACAGAGTTAGAATCTAGAATTAACAACGACACTAAACTTTATATCTTCAAGAGGATTCGAGAAAAAACTATTTTTACTGATAAAGGGTTGTTTAGATAATGAAATTTTACAAAAAGTAGAAACTAAAAAGTCACAGACGTGAAAAAGAAAGGCAGAAATAATTGCAGAAATTTTGAAAGCTTTTGGTAGAAATTATGAATTTCTATCTCGTGTTTTTTATAGAAGAAATTGAGATTTCTAAAAGTCAATTTTCTATTGCTATCTACTTATATGTAGCCATTTTTTGGCTATACATTTGCTACATAGTTAAGGAATATAACCAAAAAGAGTTTTTCTGCAATTCCACCAAAAGTTGTGTGCATATTTTAGCATTTCGCAATGTAGTAGTAGACCCCTTTAGAACATAATTTATATATTCTCCACACGCAATTTCCTGTTTCGCGTACGTATGTAATTGCAAACGATCTCATAAAAAAATCTCAGAGCGATAATAACTTCTTTCCTTTTTAAATTTTTCTCGGAACGATCTTTTAATAAAATTCAGGTTCCGTGCTGTGTGACTGGAAATTTAAATGAGGTGCAAAAGAACTGATGAGAATCACTTAAAAAGATCATAAAAATTCACTGCCAGCTGATTTACATACCAAACCTGATAGAAATTATTTTCTAAAACTGGACGTAGTTTTTTATTGGAACGCCAATAATTTTATCTAAATAAGAAAGATTTTTCTGTTTTGGTTTATTGAGCCCTGTATTGTTTACATTTCTGCATTTTTACTTCAACGAAATTTTGTATTCTGATTTGCCTTGATTGTTTAAGGAATATACCTTCATGGGCACAAATAGTTCAACATCAAAGACTAATCACCTCAACCCCAGTAAAAATAAATTTTCACAAGGGGATGGATGATCGCCTGTGAGGTAATAACATCCCATGCACAGTTAATCAGGTGCAACCATGAGGAATCTGTAGAAATTGATCTCCAATAAAAATCAACTGGTTTTGGGACCACTAACCGATCTTTTAGGGTCTGAACGCTTCCCCTTGAAAACTTGTAAGGATTAAACAGGCACTTGAGTCAGAGGGGACTGAGTGTTCAATGCATGGAAAACAACTCTTGGTCAATCTGTTGCCCAACAAAAAAAAAAAATCTTGGTAAAGTATCAAATTTTCATGCTGAAATTGATCGCGGGGTACCTAAATGTTTAAAATTCGTGGCCTTATGGTATAGTTTTTATGCATAGCATAGAGTATTGTTCTTGTATATTTCAACACTTTGTATGCTATTCGATTTCATCAAAAGTTGATCTCATCTCAAAAAAATAAATCAAGTTTTCACAGGTCATGTGTGAAGCCATACTGATAGGCTACCGAAAAAGTTGTTTATATTTTGTAGGGGTCTTGAACAAGTTGAATTTTGAGAACTTAAATATATGTCACGAGAAATTTGCTTCTGGAATTTCAATATTGTACCCAAGTACGTCTGTTATATCTATTATGAAATCGCATTTTTGGTTGGACATAATCAAATTGTACCGTCTACTATGGTTCCCTTCTATTGTTACCTTTAAGCAATCTTTAGGCTAGTCGTTTACATCTTGTAGTTTTTTAGTGTATACTTATACCATGATTTAAAAACTAAGCCTAAGTAGAAAATCAGCACACACTGCAGGAAGACATTTTCTCGTGCCTCCTCTCTGCCATAAAAGAAGCCTGTTATAGATATAACGTTGTTTTACTACTTTAGAGTACCCACCTAAACATTATTAGCAAAATCAGAGAAAGAGTTCTTAGGAAATTAGTAGAAGAGCAGAAAGAGAGTACGGGAAAATACAGATCCTTGGGACACACCGACATTGATGTTGTAAGCGTTAGAGATGATGCCGTCCAGAGTAACGCAGATGGAGCGGTAAGAAAGGAAACTACCAATCCAAGTAAGAAAAGAGAAGGGTCGAAACCAAATGCTGACAGTTTTGCTAAAAGGGTAGAATTTCAGACTCTGTCAAAGGCCTTCGAGCTATGACAGCAATAGTGCCAACATTCGGTGAGAAATGTCATCAAATCGCCAGTATAGGATCCGAAACGAAAGCCATATAGGCGATCATGGATTAGGTTGTTTGCTTCAGGATATTTTATCAATTGAATCGAATCGAAGGGATAGCTATTGGTCTGTAGTTAGAGGGATCGCGTGCCTCTCTCTTTTTATGAACTCGCTGAACATGGGAGAGTTTCCACAATGATGGAGAAATACCTTTCGAATATAATAAATAAGATATTTTCCTAAGAGATTTAGCCAGGGAGGAGACGCAATGCTTCAGATGCAGGGGCGATATACAATCAGGTCTGGTGATTCGCAAGAATTTTAAAAAACTTCACGCTTACGGAAATGAAGAGGCCCTTGGATAGTGTCATACGCGGAGGGAAGGGTATGTGGTGCTTGCGTGATAGGTGGAAGGTATGAATTAGCAGCAAAAGTGGCAGTGGAAGTATTTGCCTTTTCCAAGGAGTCCGCAAATACATTCCCATTATGGATGAGGGGTGGAATGGAAAAGGAGGTGAAATTTCTTTTGACGGACTTAACAAGCGACCAGAAACCTTTGCTCAATTACTCGATAGTAAAATGAGCAAAAGGGCCTAACATTAATAAAATTAAAATTACCTTTTACATGATAAAACAAGTTCCCAACTTTTAGAGCACATACCTAGTTGAGAGAGCACACAAGTGGAATGCAAGTTCCATACCATTTATCCGGAACTTATCCTTGGCTTAGAAACTCAACGCAGATCACTAATGCAAGCGAAGTTCAGATGGGCCCAAAACTGAGACGAGAAGTTGATATACACAGCCTCACAAGTACGTGTAAGATATTTTGAGCTGAGGTTGTGAATATTTACGAGTGCACTGAAATATCTGGAAATTTAATCGCCCTGGGTACTTCAACGAACGTCCACGACTTTAAAAGTGCTTATGTCTAATGAATTCAAATTACATTTTAACTGACATCAGGTCGCGCATGCAAAATTAGTCTTACGGGCACCAAATTGTGACGGCATTATCAAAACTGCCATCAAAAGGAAGCTATGGAAGATTTCTAATGTACATGATACTTGTAGGAACAAGCACAAGCACAAAAAGAGGTTGCTAAAATCAGCATGACCAGCATTTTGGAATTCGTGTGGGAAATGGTCACTTTCGACCATAGCATAGACCTACCTGCAGTCTATGTCGAACCTTACCAAGAAATTCAAAAATTGGCATTCCCATATATTTTATATGAGTTTTTCGCGAAATCTCACAGACTTAGATGGTTTGGCCACAAGCCTAGTGTAAAAAGTTACAGGATGCCTGATGTTGTCCTGAAGAGAAATCGGAAATATAAAGGCTGGTCTGCAGTGGCATGACGATGTGAAACAAACATTGGGCGTTGCATGCGGTTAACTGGCGGGAATATCCTGAAAGTGGTAAATCCTAGAGAGACACAATCGTAGAGGCATAACCACTGATGATGGCGTTATGCAAGGCAAATCATAAAGACCGAACCGGAACGTCACAAGGCTCAGCACCGCGAAAGATTTAGAGTCCTGAAAATGTAACGAATTGAAACACTATTGAAGATTTTAAAAGTTAGGGCGTGTTCATATTATCAATTTTAGTCGACTTCACTGGGAAGAAAATAGTTAAAAAAGGTTAAGCGCGATAGAGAAAATATAAGGTAGGAATAAAATTATAGAATTAAAGAAATCATACCATTTTATTGATGTTGATAGACTGATATGAATGCTTGTCGCGAGGTAAACATTCAAACAGGCTGTTTCTTTAGTTTTAATAATAAAGTAAAAAGTAAGTTTTTCAGTAAAACAATTTTCTTTAAACTATCCAACTTTTTTGCAACTCAATTTTCATCACACTTGCCACACCTCTGCCTTATCCTTTCCCCCTCCCGTTCTTTATATACCTATTTCTTGGACATTATTAGGTGCCAGATTCTGTAATTCGATTCAATTGCATCGACAATCGAACTTATGGCGGAATTCTGAGCTGAATAAGTTCAAAATTCTTTCGTAATTAGAATTTCGCCATAAGTTCGATCGTCGATGCAATTGTGTCGAATCGATCGATCTGGCCCCAGTATTGGCTATCAATGTAAACTTTTGTAAGTACGACAGCTAGCGAAAAACGAGGCGGGATCCCTGTTTCTCGAAATCGTTTTTTAGTGTTTCATAACAAAACGGAACACTTATGGAATTATTTCTGCTTGTCCGTCCGTTTATCACACGCGATTTTCTTCGAAACTATTTGCTTATAAATTAATTAAAAACATACCAAAAAAATAAAAATATACGTAAATATTTTTTTTTGCATAAAAAATGCGAATATTTTCAATCAAATTTTTAACTTTTTCTCGAAAACTTTTAGTTTTGTCAAAATTTATACTTTTTTTAAAATGTTGTTTTAGTTCATCGTCTATATATATATATATATATTTTTTTTGAATTAATAAAGTTTATCGATTTTTTGTTTCAAATGAAAATCGAAGGCTTTTTTAAGGTCTTGCTTAAGCTTAGAGGATAACCCCATGCTGAACACAGTATAGCTTAAACGGAAGGCAAATTTAAGGAAGGAGGAGATTGGAAGATTTTTAACCTGACAAATGTTGCAAGTTAGCTACAGTTTTTGATATGAAATTTTTACTGCACAACTTTCTACGAAGCTACTGAAGTACAATACTCGTCAATACCATTAGTACCCATAGACAAATCACCGCGGCCTTTTGCAGGGATCGAACCCACGCCCATAGAGGAGAACATCTTAACCTGCTCGACTTTGGTATATGCCGAATGCAAATTCCGATGTGGATACCCCACATTCGGCCATTTTTTTAGTTAATGTAACTTTTTTTCACGAAAATATTTTTTTCAAAGGATGTAGTAGAACAGTGTAAAAGTTCTACAAACATTAAAACGATCATTTTATGATGCTCTAAATGGAGTTCCTTCTTACAAAAATAATGTTTGATCATCTAATACGATGTTTTGCTTCAGAAACATGTCTCTAATTATCTCAGATTGCCTATCCGTTATGGTATTATTAGATTTATCAAAGTTTAAGTGTTTTTAAATAAATTTGCAGCGGCTAGTAGATTATTTTCTGCTTTCTCCTATTAGGTCAAGCCGTGAAAGTTGAAGAATCGATTTGTAATTTGATGTACTAAGATAGCGGAGTTTCATAAGAGTCAGTTCTCGACCCTCTCTTATTTAATTTGTATATAAATGACAAGAATGATGAAGGAAAACAAAGAATCTCGAAATTTATCTAAGCTTGTGACCTGATTGTTGCCATCATTTCTTGGATACACTAGATAAAATTTACCTCGAATGAACCATGGAAGCATTGTGCGACATTACACTGCCCTTCTATCCAATTATACGCTATACTAATAAAATACCCTTTAATTGTTACTTAACTTTACGTACAGGTGAACTCTGGGTGGGAAGGTAAATTACATGCCATGTACATTAATGTGATTCCATATATTTAATGTAGGTGAATTTATTGTTTTATTAACTAATTGAAAATCTGCAATGTAAACAGGTAAATGCAACGAAAATTGATGCCAGTTATCTCGCATAATTCCCATTCTTTAGAACAACGAAAGCCGATTAAATAACATGTTCACATAAAGTGATAGTTAACCTGGATAATTTTGTTTATAATCTCCATGATGATCGTCATTATCAAGCAAAAACCACAGTTAAAAGGGTGAAACGCTTAGCTTCATACCTAAAGTACTTTACGTTCTCTGCACATTCTTGAGATAAGTGGAGGAAAGAATATACTTCCAACGAGACTTAAGGTTGTGCTATGCTCCAGTGCATTTTCTGTATATTTCAAAAGTCATCCGGCAAGCAGCCCGGTCTTCTTGCGGAAGTTAGAGTTCTCCATGAAGACGGTTAATGAGTGTCAACAATGGCCTATGGCAGGTTTTCCACCTACTTTGCCTGCATACAGGCTTAGTGCTCTTAGGTGCGGGTTTAAAGACCTGGAAGTCGTTTGGCCTCAAGAATAGCACCAGAAGAGGAAAGCGCCTTTACAGTCTCGTGCTCGATCCACATGAACTGGTTTTGCGTCTTTTCCACGGTGTTGATCAGAAAAAGGAAGTTCGGGTAACAGAGCGTGATCATTTCCTCTTCGGATGAGGCAAGAAGAAGAAAGAAATCATGAAAGAAAACTAATAACAACAGAATCAGATTTAAATGCAAAAAAAGATACAAAAAGCTGTGGGATATATAGCCCGCACTCATCAAAATTGACGTCACGCTAAACTAACTCAGAAAATCGTCAAAGTGGATCGCGGGGGACCACAGTAAGTAAGTATTGGAGTAAACGTCTTACCTTTTCTATCCGGTGCTCATCCGGCGTATGCGTACAATGAACACTTAATTGCCGACGAAACTTGCTCGATGTCTAAGGTGTGCTCTTATATGAACTGTGATTGGATCATATCACCAGGGGTGAGCTTTGCACGAATTCATTCCCATGGCCGATATAGACGATCGCCTGTCCGTCTCTTCATGGGATCTGATTTTAGTTTGAGTGGTCGGTCATCAGTGGTCGTGGTAGGAAAATGCTATCGCCTAGAAGTCATCGAAATCATAAAATTGTTCTTAAAATGTTGTAGTAAGCAACTTAAAGTCCATAAAGTTTGCTGTCATGATCTTGTCTTTAGTCGCTGAAGAAGAGCAATTTTTCAATTCGGACTTTTAGTTTTAATGCTGAGACTTTCATTAAACATTTTTATTTTTTAGCCTTTCCGCATTAATAAGAAAGATATAGTGCATATAGCACATATTATTATCACAAGCCTAATTTGTTTATGCATTACAAAAATACGCTTAAGTTTGATCAGCTATAAGAGAAATTTTATGAGATTTCATCGACACCTGCAACAAAAATGAGAAAAAAAGCTCTGGGTATCCTTCATCTTCTGTTGCTAATGTATTTTAATGAAAAAAAGCCATTGGAAGGTTGTACAGTAATAAATTTATGCCAAAAATTGTGACTCACTTGCAAAATTTGTCAGGTTAAAATTTCCCAACCTTCTTTTCCCTATTTTCGTCCCGCCTAAGCTGTGCTGTGTGCATCATAGGGTTGTCTCCTGAGCTTAGGCAATACCTTACAAAAAACAACATGAAAACACTCATAAACTCTAGCCTTAATGTAGGGCTAAAAAATATGTGGTGTATATATATATGTCATATTAGTGTCCAGGTCTCGGAAAAGTCAGGTGGGTACTTTCGGTGCTATAAAGCTTTCCAACCAAGTCATTTATTATTTGATGCGCTATCTCAGTTTGAGTCTCACGTTGTCCTGCAATAAAAATGACCTTGCATTAGAAAGTCAAGCGAATGCCCTGGACATAAGAAGAAGAGTGCTTGCATGCCTTAGAGACAGTAAAGGTTTCTGGTGGCTCTTCCATATCACTCCTCATTCATAATGGGACTGTTTATATAGACTCGTTGCAAAAGGCAAATCTACTGGCTGCTAATTTCTTTCAAACCCACACATTCCTCCTGGTACTCAGGTACCTACCACCATCACCCTCTTCAAAAAATGTCGTACAGTAAAATGCCATAATTAAATTTGGAAACTATTTTTGCAATACTCGTCAAAGATAATTCCTAATTTCTTTTTCTTAGAAATTTCCTTTTGCGTAAGCTGTGCTGTGTGTATTGAGGGGCTCTAACTTCGGTTTGGTCAATATCGTAAAAAAATAATAATAGCCTAAAATTAGTAGTTGGAGAATTTTCTGAGAAAGGGTATCAGAGCTGTCTTTTAAATTTAGTCCTAGAAGGATCTATCTAAAGATCAGTCCAGTGGAATTGGTGATTTCAAACCTTTTAGTTACTCCAAGGTATATGTCGGAATTTTTTTTAAAGCTATAAATGTTACATTTAATACTTAAGTGGGTAAACAGTTTGGGCATGTTCACAAATGCAGTACTGTGTAATTTCTGCAAAAACTACACGCGTAGTTAACCTATTTCCAGAGAGTTTGCAATTTTCATATTATGATCTCCTCAGTACGTTGCCATAGTTATTACGAAATTTTCTAACAATTTTCAAATTTTTCAAGTATAAAGTATTTATTTACGCGTGTAGTTTTTGTAGAAGTTACGCAGTATTGCATTTTTGAACAGGCCCTTTTTAAATCAAAACCATATCGCTTGTGATTAGAAAGGAGCATCCTAAACCTAAATAATGGAATTTGATTGAAATGGTTCTCTGCAATTTGGTAATATTATGACTACAGAGCGCATGTTTTCATTGAAGTGCATACATGTGGTAGTTCATGTGATATGGAAACTGTACAGAAAATATGTTCGGTGAAGGGATAACTTCAAGGAATTTCTTACCTCTTCTTTGATGTATGGCTAAGGATATCCTACCAAGCAAGCTTATAGGGCTACGTGTATTGGATTGAAAGTGGTAAATGATTTAGTTTTTTATATGCTAACTAGCTTCGTATCCAGTGATGGGCAAATTGTCTTCACAATGTAAATTACGCCATTGCTGGCGCGTAAAAAATCGCGTAGCCTTCTTGAAAATATTTTACGTAGACAATGTAATCTATGTCAACAATGTAGGCAATGAATATTATATAGAAATGGTAAAAGGAATGTGTCAATAAACTTAAGATGTTCTATTGGCACTATTGTCCATGAAATATTATTGTTTCTGTTTCATGAACATTTATTTTCTAATATATATGTTTGTTTTATTAATTTATATTATATCAAAGGCTTTTGATAAAAATCCTCTAACATACATTTCTGGTAAAAATATATAATAAACGGTTCTAAGGGGACGGTGTCATCCATCCTCTTACTACTTCCAACGCTTCCTCTAGAAACAACCTAATTACAGCGACATTTACTTTACACACAATGGCTGACTTTTAAGTGTTTTGTTTATTATATCTCACTGAGTAAAAAGCTCGCAACAGTAGAATAGAAAACAAAGAGAATTAGGTAAGAATTTAAATATTGGGAACATTCTTCTCTAATATTGGAGAAGCAGTTGCATTAGTATTAATTGTATTTTTTGAAATGAAAAATTTAGAAATGCGATTATTATATTTAACTGTAACAGAAGATTAATAATATTAGTTAGTTACAAGGTGCACTAAGATTTAAATTCTGAGGAAAGATATAGGAACTCAAAGAAACTTTACTCATGGAGTTTTTAAGGGGAAGTCATCCTAAGGGGATATTGTTTCTTCCCGCACTGGCTTAAAAATTATAGATAAATAATTTGTTAAATTTGTTATGAAATGGGAAATGAGAAAAATTGCATGTGCTTTACACTTGTGGAAGATAACGTAAGAAATCTATCCAAGTATTCACATCGCTGTTGTTTTTCCCATTTGCATGTTTTTTATCGTTATCTCCTTTGACTGTCAATTTAAGGATATATTTTAAAGACAATTTATTCACTGTGCTGGGAAGTACAGTGTTCTTTTTACAAAAATACTTAATAAAAATAAAACATACACCAGGGATGCCGGGGATTTCCCTCCCTTTTAGTGTTAATTTCCAGCTCTGTGCATTAGAAATGATGGGGAGATGACATTTCCCTTCTGTATTTGTATTTTTTTTAACAAAACACGCTATTTGATCTTTAGTTAAAAATTTCCGAATACTGGCAATGCATCTTTTCTTCTTACGTTTTGCTGTTCCATTCTGAGAAGTAGAAGACCACAGATGGTAAGAAAACGGACATTATTTTTACTGCATCACTCACTTCCACCCTTTTCTAACTTCAATTTCAGTACTTTACTCTATACCTAACTAGTGATTATTAATAATTTTGAATTATTTCATGAATTTTCATACTTTCCGCATTTTTTTATACTTTATATGATTTCTTAATCTTTCGTACTATTATCCAATAAAATATTATTATTGTTATTATGAGAAATCTTCTAAAGTAGACATTTCTAAATATGTTTATATACAGACCCCTTTTGTGTCATAGCATTTTTTTCTTAAAAAATCAAAAGTGTTTTGCATAACAATCTCTTTTATCCATTTCCTCGTTCATATGTCACTCATCCTTGAGGGAAAGAAAACACCGTAAGATAAAAAAAATGGACATACATCCTCTGTACAAATTTGTTAAAAATTAACAGACAAACTGCCAGTTTTAAAATCGAAATAAAGAAAAGGTTCGCATTTTCTGGTACATACTCCTTTAACGTTTGGAGATCATTGAAAGCAGGAAATAGCACCAGCAATCAAGCATAGCCAATATACCCATGAATAAATCCATGCACTTTACAGGTAATAACTTTACACAAGGACTTCTTGCTGTCACTGTGCATCAAAGCATTTCAATCCAAGCTGAAGTGGTCAGTGGCACTTTACCTGGACACAAAGCAAACAACACAGTCAGATGTAAATCTTCAGGCAACAATGGAACAGCATGACTTCGAGTGGAATCATAAGTGCGAGGCAATGGTGACAATAACGAATAAATCTTCCAAAAAGTATCTCAAGGTAGAAAGCCGAACTGAAGAATTCCCGGTAAAGAGGAAGCCACACCAAGTAATCACATTTGAGTCTTTTTTTCTGGTCTTCCTTCCATTGAGTCCCAATGCCTATACCTCATTTTTATGTTTAGTTCCTCTTCGCTTTCCTCCTTTTGTAAGGATAGTTTATAGACTTATTGTTTTTTACTTGTACGGTGCCGTTTTTTACCCTTGAGGACCAATCCATTAACAGCCTCCGGAGTCCGGACCTTAAACCGAAGCCATCCAAAGGTGAATGATTCTAATTGTGTTTCTGTGTTCTGATCGATCGGTTCACCTGGTGTACCCACCTTCTTTCGTTGGACATTTGCAGACCTTAACGCAACTTCTTCTGCTTTCTGAAGTCATCTGGGCATTGTGTCTCCTTCGCTTTATTGAAAATCCGTCGACCGTAATTCCCCTCATCCTCTCCGTGTCATCGTCATCATATTTAAAGTCGAAGGCGGAAAATGGCAACTTTCCGAAGTGAGGTGAGGATACCTGTTGAATTTTGTTAGCATAAACTTCTCCCATTGTTTGCCTGGTGACACGGAGGGCTGCAGTGATTGCATTTTTCTGGCTGCACACCGTGTCACGGTCAGACTTTTATGGTTGATCGATTATTAAAACAAAAGGAAGTTCCCAAAGTGGAGTGGATGGGGTTACCGCTTTGTTCTTTTCGTGGGAATGTCTTGGCAGGGCAGATGTTCAGATGTTCAGATTGAAATATTTCTAGAGGAAATTTCTCTTTATGTGTTGTATGTATTTCTCCAAAAACTAACTTACTAATTTACACCGATAGAAGTGATAAAAAACGACCGGAAAATGTTACACAACTGCTCATGAAGTTATGAGATTTTAGTGGCCAGCTTTCCCACACTCCCACCGCCTCAAAAGTAACTGTTGCTTCATCTTCAAGATTCAACCCAAACAAACTGAACCGGTGACGCTGTAAAAAAAACCTTAACCTGTTGGTCTCCTACTAACCAGGGATTCATTTAAAAACATTTTTTACCAGACCTAGAGTACATCTAGAGCTGATGCTTTCCTCCGTTCAGGATCACTTTTTGCTGGTGCTCCACGACATGAATTGAAAGGAACCAAAAAGAAGGAACTCTGCGTCCAATCTCCGTGATCTAAGATGCGTTCAACCCAGAAATGTAAATGATGCCAGATGTCTTTTATGTGACGACCTCTCTGCATGGGATGCCATCATAGAGCTCGTCTTGTGCACTTCTCCACTTATTGCCATTATAAACAAGGGAAACATTTAGATTAGTAACCCGGCTCACATGTGGGGACTATTGACGACCTTTGATGATAACAGGTCCGTTTTTTATTTTTGTTCCTGAGGAAATAATAACTTTCAGTGATTATTGCATTGGTGCATGCAGTGATGAAGCTATCTTTTTACTTTCTGTGACCGTAAATCCCAACAACATTCGATGCTTTTGACTCCTTGGAATTAGGTAGTTAATTCGAATTTAATCCATTCGATTGCGATTATTATGGGAATACCTATAGTGACACATTCTTGTTCTAGGTTTTTGCAGAAAACCTGTAAAACCAGTGCGGAATTCTTAGAGGTTTGACTATTTAATTTTTGGCATTTTAAGGTGTAGTCAAATCTGAGGGGTTGTCCACCTCTGGCAGTGACGGCAAAAGAGAAGGGAAAGAAAGAAAGTGTCGGTGTAAATTCTATACTCGAATAACACAATTTTATAATCCAAGTCTAAGGGTAAATAGAAGATTGTGATCTCTTTTATATCCCATGACCCATACAGTTCTGCTCAAAGAATTTCGGAACTTCATTATTCTGGTCTGGTGCAGAGAGCAATCTGCAAAGAATCAGTTCCGATAATTTGTTGGAACAATGCCCACTGAAGTAGTGATAAATAAGTCTAACACTAGAGCTACCGAGCTGCTTACAATAGAGACAGAAATAGTGCGCTGAATAATGCAACTGAAAGAGAAGGTAATGACGGTTTTGGTAGCTCTAGTGTTACCCGATGAAAAAGAGAGTGTGTGTCGTTACTATTCCAAAAAATAAAAATGCTGAAGAAGTTTGTGATTTCCTGCTCTATGCCTGTTCGGCTATCGCGCATCAAAGCTTAGCTACATTATTACGCTTCTCTACAGATGTAAACTCCAATTTTGATAAGAGAGAGGAGGTTGTGTTCGAAATTACAATTTCAATTTCAGTTCTCTCGGCTATAATGTAAAGCTTTTCGAAATTTTTTTATCGAACTCAAGTGCTTATGTATAAAAGAAGTTTTTTTTCGGAAGTGTTGTCATTTTAGCAGTTTCCCAGTTCAATTTGACTGGATTTGAATGAATTTAGCTGGAAGAATTTAGTAAATCCAGCCGACTGATTTTTAGCTGTGTTTTTTTTTGAGTTAATTTTACCGGATTTTGTAAATTCTCTTCAAAACTCTAAAATAGTTATTTTGAATCCTTTAAAATCAATGTGAATAATAGAGGCTTTAAAGTTAACTGAACTAACCTCCTGGTATTAGTAAATTGGTGTTTGTTCTTTTGCGTTCTTTCTCTATTCTATTTCAGAAAGAACTTCCAGAGAATGGTTTCAACGATTCAAAAGAGATGATTTCGATCTTGAGAACAAAGAACGTGGAAGAACTTAGAAGAAGTTCGAAGACGTTCAATTGCAAGCATTTTTGGATGAAGATTGTAGTCAAACGCAATAACCTCTTGCAGACGCTTTAGAAGTTGATCGAGCAACTGTTTTCAGACGCCTACAACACATGGGAAAGGTCCAAAAGGAAGGAAAGTGTATTCCGTATGAACTGAAGGAGACAGACGTGGAAAGACGAAAAACTATTTGTGAAATTTTCCTTGGCAGATAAAAAAACGAATTTTTTGTATCCAATCGCTACTGGCGATGAAGAATGGATTTATTTTGACAATCCTAAAAGCAAAAAATCATGGGTGGATCCAGGCCTACCATCAACATCGCAAGCAAAATGGAATATCCATGAAAATAAGACTGCTCTGCATCTGGTGGTATCAGAAGGATGTCGCGTATTTTGAACTTCTAAAACCTGGTCAAACTGTTACTGCTGATCGCTACCGGCAACAACTAATCTGAAGGAACTGAAGGAAAAACGCGAAGAATGGGCGAAGAGACATGGCAAAGTCATTTTACTCCATGACAACGGTCGGCCGCATGTGGCTAAACGAGTTCAGGAAATGTTGGAAGTAATAGACTGGGAAGTCTTACCCCACCCCGCGTATTCACCAGACATAGCCCCTTCTGATTACCATTTGATTAGTTCGATGCAGCACGGACTTTCGGAACAACGCTTCAATTCCTGTGAAGAAGTCGAAAATTAGGTGGTTCAATGGATTGCCTCAAAAGACCAGGATTTCTTTGAGCGCGGAATCTGTCTCTTGCCTGAAAGAAGGGCGAAAGTTGTGGCAAACGACAGAAAATATTTCGATCAATGTACTTCTATATTTTGATTTTCAAATAAATAATTACTTTTTGTGAAAAGAGGACGGTTTTATATGCATACACCTAATATTCTCGGTGTTAGTAAGGATCTATCAGCATTAAATAGATACATGGCTGAGAATGGACTTATATTAAACCTCAGACTTAACTCGGGTCCAAGAAATTGAATTTTTTCTGCATAACCGAATTAATACGTGTGATCGCGAATTTTGGTTATTTAACTTATAAATACAACCGAATAAACACTCGTTTTGTCTTCTAATTGAGAATTTTATAGCTGCCACGGTGAATCCGTGACAAACAGAGCGCGATCTGTCTTATCCTTTTCAAGTTTCTAGGAATACAATCGATAGCCGATTGTCGTAGGAGAAAATAACCTGTTTTTACGCTCACCTCCAAGGAATAAATTTCTTCATTCGTGGGATGTTCCTAAATCTTCCGTTTCCTGATATCTTTAAATTCTCATCTTAAAAATTGAAATCATGATAAAGTGATGATATTCAACAATAATTTTGACGGGAAATCAATCAAACCAATCCCCTCGGAAGAAAAAACTTTTCACAGACTTGAAACCTGATAGAGTGCTCAACTATAAGAATGTTATTTAACAGTGGAATTTAGAAACAAAATCCGTTACCAAATTTATAAACTGTTTTCAATAAAAACATTGTCCATTTTGTAGCCACAAGGAACATCTGATGTCGCCGCGATAGTAATGCGATATTTTTATGGGTAGCAGCTTCTTCATCAAAGCACGAGTTTTTTGAAGTCTACTAGTTTTTCGGATGTAATACGATCACCGAATAGGGACATTCATATGAAAGTATGATTTGAAAATTATATGCAAAAACTCGACTAGACAATTTCATCTAATTTCGGCTAAAATTTCATAATCAGCTTCATACATTTTCATCTGTTTCGAGTTGCATTCTCCCAGGGTGCCTGATTGTTTTTATGGTAATATGACTTAATCGAGTGACTGCTTTGCAAATTTTCTTATGATTTTTTTTTTTTTAATTTGAAGAAATGATTTGATAATTCAATGGATTACTTGTTTTATTAAAATTTTGCAGAATTTCCGAACAAGTTTATTTCGCAATTTGTAAATGGACTAAGTCACGGGAATATTTGTGTTGCTGATGATGGTAAAAAAGCGACACACCTCTTGGAAAGTTTTCAGTCACACCTTACTTATTACTTTGGGAAGAATTCACAAGATCATGTTGACAACTTTGATGATAATTCTACATAAAAGGCAACTATAATAAGATATTTTAACTACTAATTTTAACTGATGCCAAAAGGGGAAACAGACTGGGCCAAAAGTCATCTTGACTCTTTAAATAGGAGCTCAAGATCTCTGAAAAGATGTATTTCTGCTTTTTTTATTGGAAGACAATCATAGGAAGAAAAACAGGAAGTCATACTGGAAGTAAATTGCGACGAAATGGAACTAATTGGCAGAGAATCGAATAATTTTTGCACACGGCACAAACTGTTTTTGTTTCCCAACAAACAATCAATAATTGGCTATATTGTGATGTTCAATGTAAGAATAAGAAATGGGCAGATGAAAGATAATCGCGTAGAATGTTGTTGTGTTTCTTAAAATTAATTGGCAACCTTTACGGTGATTTGAATAACTACAGGATCAGACAATAATACTAGATGTGGAGGAATCATATAGCAACACTCAACGCTCTATTTTTCGTAAAGAGGAGAAGGTTCCGTGAATTTCCGTGAAACTCCTTCAAAACCATTATTAGTATAATGAAAAATTTCCACGAGTTTCGGTGATTCCCGAGTATTGTCTAGGGTTTGTAATTTGGCACGGAATATGAACTATCAAATATGAATCTTCCTTGAAGACAGAAAACGAAGAGGAGATTAACTCGAAAGAAATTAATATGTCCTTAAATGTAACTTTCTATTTTATTATATACTTCGATGAAGTGAAATCAAAATTAGGGAGGATCATTCTATCTGAAATCATAATTAGAAACAAAACCATTTCTTGCCATTCAATTGTTCTTAAATGTGCTTTCCTGAATGCATGATATAAGGAAACTATTCATCAGGAGCCTACGGATATGCACTCAGAACAGTCCATTGCCGTCGTTTCTAAATATCACCCCTGTTATAAATTTGCCGACCTTTGAATTTTATTCCGATTGGACTAAAAGTTTATAAGCTCGGTGTGGTATGATTATTTGGTTTCCATCATAACACTATTGCGTGGTTCAAGTCTTATTTGGAAAACAGAAATAATATCGTTGTCTTGAACGGCTTTAAATCAAATCCCTATTAATTAATATCAGGTGTTCCTCAAGGCACAATTCTTGGACCTTTAATCTTCTTATTTTATATCAATGAACTGCCTACCTTTATAACAAATATCGGTTTAATTTATGCTGATGATGCCAAAATATTATATATATATGTATTATATATTATATATTCATTCAACCACAGGCTCCGTTGAAATAATTTGGGTGTCGTTTTTGATTCCAAGTTGCTCTTTACCTCTCATGTTAACTTTATAACCTATTTGACCGCCCTAGTCTACTTTTCAAGATTAACTTTATTGTTTCTTCATGTCTTACCAGATATTGAACTGTATTCAATCTACCTTCCTTTAGAACCAATATCAAAGAAAAATTTCCTGTTTTCAGAATGCAAAAGTCATTTAACGTTAACTTTAATCAGATAGATAACATTTTTAAATAATTCTGCCAATACCTGTTTTTTAGACTCTCATTATATCATATATTGTATCAGTCCCACTCCCTTCTCACTACGTCTCCACTGTTCGGTCATTTTTGCTATACACAAAGTATTAGGGTTTTTATATTTTTATGTGTATTGAAAGGATAAAATCATGTCTGAACCCTTATCGGACACAGGGAATTCTTAAGGGATTGTTTTGTGAATCAGGAATAACCAGTAAACATTTTTTTAAGGATAACTCAATTCAAAACTTCCGTGAAACTTAAGTCTAGGCACAAATAGGTGAGTATGTTTTGGATTGGAAGTAAATCGGTACCTTATGAATAATTCACACAATCCAAACAAATTCCTTTTTATTCTGCACAATAATTTTCCTATTCGAATTTCATAAAAGGCAAATGTCAAGTAGTTTCTCAAGTGAGTTTTTCGCACGGGGTGGTTCTCCAGCAAATTCCTGAGAGAGAGGTTCAATATTTAAATCCGGGTTCAAGAACTCTCCTCAACATTGACTCATCCACCACCTGCTTTCTTCAAGTAAACGTCATTAGTAAACAGAACTCAAGAGTCGGTCTCAAGAAGTGCATTGACATAAGCCTGACCGTTTAGCGTGCCTTCACGTAGACGTCTTGCACCCGTGCATATGATTTTCAGGTAAAATAAGCTGACCGTAGATCCAAAGACAATGGTCATGTAGTATAAGAATGCAGGATTTACTTAGAACTCTGTTACGTGAGAGTAGTTCCCCATTTCGGAGGTCTATACCATTCTTTATCATGCGTACAGAGACCTACTACGGTGTGCACGGTATGCCCAAGCCACAAAGCTAGATCAGACCGTGTTAACCGCAAAGGTTCAATAAAATTTTGTTTAGTTTCCGGATGTGATGAAGAGGTAATTGCCGTAATGACTTTCTTAGGAATGCGATCGTCGTATCGTACCTTGAATGGCAATCAGCTGGTGTGGATCCGTGGACGGTAATTTTTCAACCTTTGCAAAGGCCGTTGCGTGAATTATCGTTGATTTATATCGACTTTATGAAAGAAGAATTCTTAATGTGTTCTAGAGTAATTTGATGTGTATGCTCTTCCATTCTGCTGGACAGAAAAGATTTATTGTATAAGAACCTTAGAAACAATAGAATATCTAATTTAATGCAAGTGGAGTGTTTGCGTCTTTGGTTGTAATTGCCGCCAGGTACGCGGCAAATTTGTTTGTAGATGGCCAAACGATTCATTTACAAGCAAGAAGTATATCTCAGCGGATTTGCATATAAAACTTGAGCAAGAAGTACTCCTCCAATCTCCTTTTTTGTGGTTTTGTGTACTTTCTAAAGCCATTCAGGCATGCTGGAATATAAAATCATAAAAAATTATATGATGTCAGAATTTAGCAAATAATTGCTTAACTTGTTCACGATGTCAGTGACTTATGCAATGATAAAATACTTTTGTCACTTTGGTGCTTATTACGCAACTAACTTTGCTAATGTGCTGGAAAGTGCAACTGCAAGAGATAATTATTTCCTGTTCAGTTGTAGCAAAAAAGGTAGTAGGACTCAGTGAAATTCATAATCAATTTATTCGATTCATTTATTTCCTCAAAAGTGCTAAAGCTCTTCCTGAGAGCCCCATCCGTAATCAAACCATTCATAACTGGAGCGTATCACGATCCATATCTGAAAAAAAACAACATTATGAAATTTATGGAAAAAAGGTGAGGCCAATATATTTAAGATTACTCACTGGGTTTCATTTAAATTTAACACATTTTTAAAGAGACTGATATATTAGGTTCCAGATGGTTTTTCAGAAAATCAAGTCGGATGATCTGAGTTGGAATATTTTCAATCGTTATTAAACCAAGAAGGGTGATCTAAGAACTATTTTACAAGGCCCGACAGTATATCGCCAATTAAACCCATTTTCTTTACAAGAGGGAAACAACCCTGCGATGGAAATTCCAAACAAAATATGGAGCTTCTATCTTAATAAAGCGGCGGACACTCCGAAAGGCCTCCTTTTGCATTTTACATCATTTCGATTCAACTTTTCTATTTGTGTGAGGGACAGGAGGGATGGTTTATCGCACTAATCTTCACAAGATATGCATTGGATTGCCTGTGATATGCCAGAAGATTGATTAAGAATCCTTCGTGTCTAAATCCAGTAGGTTTTTGGGGATCTGGCACATGTTCTAGAAGTCCCATTAGTTCTGTACACGTCAGGCATATCAACCTTTTCGATATTTCTTCTGAACACCTAACCATAGAAATTCTGGCAGCCGATTCTATAAGGACTCAGCCTGAGTTTCAAGAGACGGGCATGAAGATCTAGAGTACGCACACAGGTTATTTCCTTTATTTGTAGAATTGAAGTGGACGAGAAATTAAACGGGGAGTACCTACCTAAACTGCACATTTTCCTGGACATTATCGATTGGACACAACCCCGAACACACTGCCAAATACAAAAAAGATTTTACATTTTTACTAATTCCATGAAGGTCATCTATAGGCTCAAAGCTCTGAATATCAATTGAGCATTAATGGCAATCATGGTTAAGACAGGACTAGTGGCAGGCTTATGGAACTGATTACACTCAGTCTGTCACGTTGATTATAAAATCCTCACTGCTTTTTTAAAAAGGACTTCTAAAAGCACCTTCATCCGGCGATGAGGATGGAAACAGCATTTTGTTTTTGTGATAATTCTTGTTAATCTTTTTCAACAAGTAGTAGAAAATTATTCGATTTGTATGTGTCCGGCTGAGTTTTGGACACTAATGAGTTACAAAAGCGAAAACTTGCGCACTGTTTGATCCAATATTTTAACGACTATATCCGTCATCGCTCAAAATTGCCTGTCCCGCAAACGGCGAGAAATGTGTAGTGTAGAATCAAAAATTAAAAAAAACCCATTTAGGTAAGGTTTCACGTTTTTAAAAGTAAAATACATTTTTACGCCTTAAATAAACCTATTTTTTCTTTTTTCCTGAAATGTTGGTATACCGGACGACTAAGAGTTCCGAAGTAAAACTAAATTTTACAATTTATTAAAATTCATGAAAGTTAAAAAATCTTAAACCTTACCAAGATGGATATATTTAAATTTTGATTCTCAATGATTTTTTCGAAAGAAGAAAGGATCATTTATGTTCACTAAAGCTAATGAAGAGAAGATTTCCAGACGGCTTAGTATTTGATTTCCATTGACCTCATGGGGAATCCATTTCCCGAGCTTTTCAACTTTCCCAGTCATAGGAAAATACCATACCTCATCCTATTGAAAAACATTTTCCTATCGTTGAAGAATTAGCTTCCACAAAAGCTCTTAAAAGATCGTTATTAATGACCGTTTTTAGCATTTCTCATGGT
This sequence comes from Dasypogon diadema, assembly GCA_006980735.1. NCBI lineage: Eukaryota > Metazoa > Arthropoda > Insecta > Diptera > Asilidae > Dasypogon > Dasypogon diadema. Next base: position 73,588 of record QYTT01084536.1, read on the forward strand.
TTATGCAGAAGACATATATCTTCTGGAGCAAACTTTCCGAAACCAGCACTTAATAGTTCCTTCATTAACAATACGTTCGCCCAAAACGATATTAAAGAATTACAACCTAATTTCCGTCCATATAACAAATGAGTACAAATCATATTCTGGAAGGCTAGTTTAGAAAAAATAATAAAATTGGAAATTGATTAAAAAACATCACTTTTTAATGAAGAATTTAATAATCCTTCCAAAGATACCAAACAATCTCCAATCAAAGAATAGCAACCGAAGAAGCCAACGCTCAAGTCCCGAATGAACTTGACATTTTGTATAATACAATATAATAATTATACTAATATGTATGTTGTGTATGTATTAGGAAGTCTCGATACATGAAAGAATGGCTGGGTACCTTGCCCCCAAGGCGCACTGAAGGGAATGAAGAAAAATCGTGGACCAGGGAAATTGCGTGCAGAAAGAACAATAAACCTGTGCTAAGGGTAATAAAGGTGCATCTTCTCAGAAAGGCTCCGCCAAATAGGTATAGGGAACAGGATCCAAACCAGTTTCATGAAAGGTGGTTCAATGCTCACTGGAGCGATAGAATTCAAGAATCATTGAAAAATATAAAATGCACCGATCTAATGAACTCTTCAATTTGAAAATGTACACACAACACAACATACGTATGTCAATCAGGAATGAACTCGTGAGGAGAGTGTAGCAGAGCTGGACCAGAGTAGAGTAGCAGAGTTGGACCAGACCGGCCCAAATCCGGGAGGACAGAAATGTGTCTATATTGTAGCTAAACTTGCTACAGTATGTAATTTCTCCTCAGGGCTTTAAAAACCTTCCACTTACCGTATTTTTTTAAACTCAACTAGGTTGAACTTTCATTTCGGTCAGTTTCCGGCCGGAAAAGTCAAACCAACTGATTAGCAACTATCCGGCCCGATCTGGTCTGGTCGTAATATAGTCACACTATAAGCATGGCATGTATTTGTCCTGTCCGGTCCGGCCTGGTCCTATTCGGCTCCAATTTATATACGTCCTTCTTAGAGCGCTTTAACAACGGAGCATATGGATGGTCGCTGTTGGCTGTTTAATCCGTGCAATTGTTATTCTATTTCCAGCAGAAACAATGGCCAATCCAGCTACCAGCGACCATCCATGCTCCGTTGGGCAAGCACCCTTAGTGACCCATGTCCTCAAAAACAGTCTTTTACTAAAACCAAACAACTTTGATATTATTCTTCTTGCCAAAATAGTCTGACTACAGATCCATAATTATATTAAATTGTGGTAAGTTTTGGATAACTTTATGCTTTCCACACTGGTCAACGTACCAGCATTGAAAATCATGGAGTAAGTTCCTTTAAATGTTTGATAGTGATTTCCACCCAAGCAGAACAGTAGCTGCATTACTCATTTTAAGAATTTGTTAATTTCCCATTCTAACGAATCGAACTTCAAAATTTCTAGCACGTCCTATTCAAAGGAGTAACGAATAACAGAAACAGTAAAATAAAATATAAAAAGTCTATGTTGGACTTAAACCCCATCATTCTCTGGATACTTCCAATAAACAAATATTATGAAAAGATCCGAGTCTGAAGGTGCATAATCAGAGGCTAATTTGCATGCAAATGCGGATCCTACAGTTAGACGATGGTAATAAATTATCTTCCGTAACGCGTGCACTATACGGCGACACTAAATGGCGACAACCTAAACAAAATCAAACAGGAGAGCCCCAGAGAGTAGCTGTATGAAGACAAACAATAAAAAAAACATTGAAGATATAAAATGGGGTTTTCCCCATCACCTGAAGGAATCTTAAAAGACCTTCATAACTATGATGGATTTGTGCAGGAACCTGTTGATTTAGCCTGGGCCGCAACTACCTTTCCTTACCTGTTGCAGTGGTGCTTTGTCGTTCTCGACAATTACAATCTGAAAGTCCGAAGTAGTCGAACAGTCATGGAGCTCGTTGTTATGGGGAAGAGGTGCCCAAACATGTGTTCATTCCTAGAATCGAAGCAGTTAAGAGAACACGTCCAGAATGCATTGGCCACAACCATATTTATTTGATATTCGTTTTGCGTACTGCGGGAGTTTTTCTTTCGTTCTACGTGATGCCTCGATTCTTTTTGGAATTTTCCTTTGATTTTGTTTTGAAAATTTGATGGGGGTGGTGCCCTGAAGGCCATTCATTGACCTTTCATAAAGGTACGTATGGAAATAATGATCCATGGACGCGTCGTACGTAACTAAATTAAAGAGATCAGTTTCTCGGGAAGTATTTGCGACTTTTTGATGATATTGCCTTGTCTCACGGGGAAATAATCTGATGCACACTGTAAAACCTATGCAGAGTGAAATTTCACAGAAGAGGAATTAGGAATCTACTCTAATACACACTGTAAAGCCTATGCGGAGTAAAATTTCAGAGAAAAGGAATTAGGGATCTTTAACCTGACAAATGTTGCAAGTCATCTTACATTTGTTATTGTAAAACAGTGTCTTCGAAAGCACAATCGTAGCGGTTTTCAAGATAACGGCACTTGAAGGTTTTTTGATCGTTGGTCATGCCATATCGTATTTCTTATAGTATTTCTTAAAGTTAATGATACCTCTTCAAATAT
>QYTT01084536.1:76851-98930 GCA_006980735.1 Dasypogon diadema
GTGATGCCTCGATTCTTTTTGGAATTTTCCTTTGATTTTGTTTTGAAAATTTGATGGGGGTGGTGCCCTGAAGGCCATTCATTGACCTTTCATAAAGGTATGTATGGAAATAATGATCCATGGACACATCGTACGTAACTAAATTAAAGAGATCAGTTTCTCGGGAAGTATTTGCGACTTTTTGATGATATTGCCTTAGCTCAACGGAAAATACTCTAATACACACTGTAAAGCCTATGCGGAGTAAAATTTCAGAGAAAAGGAATTAGGGATCTTTAACCTGACAAATGTTGCAAGTCATCTTACATTTGTTATTGTAAAACAGTGTCTTCGAAAGCACAATCGTAGCGGTTTTCAAGATAACGGCACTTGAAGGTTTTTTGATCGTTGGTCATGCCATATCGTATTTCTTATAGTATTTCTTAAAGTTAATGATACCTCTTCAAATATTGAAAGTAGGGGTCTACTTTTTTGAAAGCACTGAAATTTCCAGAAGAACATCCTTTTAAATACCTACCCATATCCAACTGACATAAATCTATCCCTTTGTTTTTTTATTGTTCTGGGAATTTTCTTTCCTATTGTTCATAGAATGGGAAGTAGAATAAAGTCGGCTCCGAGATGGATCATCTCTAAAACGAAAGGAGGTAGGTGGATGCATATCCTACATCAAATTAAAGGGAAGCCTATGAGGATTTCAAATTATACAAGAAGAGTGCATATTAATTATAACTTTTTTCGAGAAATTTGCGTATTTACATAAATAAAGGATAAAAAAATTTCAAAATTTTTACTTTGCAAATTCGTAGCTCGTAAACTAAGAGGAGTAGGAGGGTGGAAAAATGCTTTTTTTAAGGTATTGCCTAAACTTAGGGAATAATAATGCACACATCACAGCTCAGGCGGAGGAAAATTAGGGAAGAGGAGATTGGGAAATTTTAACCTGACAAATGTTGCAAGTGAGCCACAATTTTTGGCATGAAATTACTGTGCAACATAACAGTGGTTTCGCAAGTACAATTTTCGGCAATAGAATTGCCTCAACCACTGGTATCCAGATATATCGCCGCGCCATGTGCAGGATTCAAACCCACGCCAACAGAAGAGAAAATCTGCAGATGTGCGCCTCAGCCCGCTCGGCGACCGGCGTGGGTAAGAGCCACTGGTATTCCCGACGTGTAACCGTGTAACTAGTATTCCCGACGTGTAACTGTGCTTGGTGCCAATCTTGGGATTTTGAGCTGGAGGCATCATTGGACCATTTTTCTTCAAAGACGCTGCCAGGAATGCAGAAGCAATCAATGGAGAGCTTTATTGGGGCATAACAACCCAGTTTTGGGTGCCTCAAATGGGTTGTATGGATCTCGAAGACATGTGGTTCCACTTGCCACACATCACGTGTAATCTCTCGTTTCGGTGACTAGAATTGGCCGCTTAGATCGTGCGACTTAACGCTTTTGGGCTTCTTTCTCTAGGGTTTTTTGGCGTCCACGACCACGCAAGTCTCGAAGGAGGTGATTAGATGCTGCATCACAATTATGCCTGTCAAACTTTGATTGAAAATTTCGTCAAAAGAACGGAAATGTACCAGGAAAGCCGAGGAGGGCATTTACCAGATGTGTTGTTCCATATATAATTTCCACATGTCTAGCTTATAATTAAATCAAAATTTCGGTACTAAAGGTAACCTGTTAAACGATTGCTGAATCAAAAACAGGTTACAACTGGAAGCTTATATTTTTACTACGGAAACCTCGTCACTATCGAAAAGGGAGGATACACGTGTGGAGCTCGACGTGACAGACAGAAATACTATAAACTGTCTACGAATTACCATATTCTCCCGATTTGATTATGATAATGTAAGACCCAATGATAATGCAAGCCAACTCATGTTAAAGGAGCATTATAACAATTTAATGAACTTGTATTGGAAGAACAAAAAATAAAAAAGGAGGCGAAGATTTCTTTAGTTCATCATGAGAAATTTGGAACAGGTGAGGAATGGATTTTTTTTTAGTGCATCACAGGGTAAAACCGTGTGAGATATCCTTCGAAATACACTTAAACACTATGCTGATAAGTCTTCAGACATAATGGATTCCCCTTCCATTTCCTCCGGAGAATATAGAAAAGCAAAACAAATAACATAAAGAAAATTCCCAAAATTAAACAACAACAAGCATAACTTGCATATTTGTAGATAAATATTGTGTCAATGCATAAATTATTTTTAAAATCATATATTGGCCATTTCCTAAAATATTGGAAAATTTGTTCCTCACAGGAGGCGCCAGAACTCAGGCACAATAGGACAGAAAATGGAAAGGCTCCTGCACAAATTAGAAAAGTATTTTGACATGTCGAACTGCGACATTCTCCCCCCCTCCGAAAAATGGTATTTTTTATTTTAAATAAACCTTTTGACACTAACCTGGTTCCATTTCAGATTGTATGATTGAACCATACCTTTCATTTTGAGTGGGACCTTTCTATCATTTGCCAGGAGGATCGTGTCCCTTTGCAGTTTGGACTTCCTAATTTCATCAGAAGGAATACTTTTCAGGTTCTTAAATGATATTTTGAAGGTGATTCTTTCTACGGTGTTTTAATATCGTATAATTTTCCGTTTAGACTTCTTGGGCGGTTGGAAGTTTTCGTCGCAGTGGAAGTCGTAAAACTGTTGGCAATGCTTGGATTCGTTAAAGATTCCAAGGGAGCAGTAGTTGTTAGCGCTCCCGCTCGTCATACTGGCATACCGCGCTTACTAAAGCGGCCTGCGGTAATAGAGGAGTGGCTTGTGAATTTTTATTTCCCATTGGCAACTTCATGGGACGCGTTAGATTCCTGATAAATAAACATTCTCCGTGCGTTTATTTGCGTGGTGCCCTTGGATTTTTGGACTTACTCGATCTGACCCCTTTCCCTGGCGTAAAACACAAACAAGTGCACTTAACGTCATCACTCACTACGAGTTTACACGACGCACTTCATTTTCTACGGAGAAATTTAACTTGTTTTGAGCCGTCCGTATCCCGAAGCACGTCGTGGAAATTTGCAAAAATGTGCCCGCAAACGTGAAAATTTAAATTTTCTCAAATATCTCACTTAAACGAATTTTCCCAGAAAAATCAAATATTTCAAAAAGTTTTTGAGGGTTTAGAGAATATAAAAATTATTAAAATAAATTTCCCAAAAAATTACCGATTCAACCGATTCGGAAACTTGGCGAAATAGTGGCCGAAACTCACTTTTTCTATAAAGCTTCGGTACGTGAAGCGAGACGTGCTCAGTTTTTGAGACAAAATTGAAGGTGTAGAGAAGTTCCCTGGCAAATTCAAACAAAAATTGTGCAAAAAAAACAAAAAGCAGAAATAGTGTTGCAAAGAAAGAAGCAAAAAAATTTAAAGTTAGGATCTTCAAGGAGAGAACAGAGAAGGAGCCAAAGAGTAGCCAAAAATTTTCTGAATTTGTGCGTGTTTGATAGCTTGGGCTAAAAAATTTCCATACAAAATATCCTGGGTTAACCCAAACTGTCAATTTTTACATTGTAAAATGGTCCGGAATATCTACGAGTTAGTGAGCAAATTTGCTTCACTATTGCCTCGTTGTTTCCGCTCCTTTTCCGTTGCATGCCCGAAGGTTAGAATCCAGAGTTGCTGATCGCTAAAGAAAATGCGAGGGACGAATGATAGATGCCAAGGCGAAGGTCATGAGGACGAAATCAAGGGTCTGAAGGATGGACAGCGGAAGAAACAAGTCTGGAAAAGAAAGTTGGAGAGTGGAGTAGACCGGAATAAGGGCTCGTATCCCAAAAATCTTTATCTCAGTCTCAAATTTTACTTTTCGTTGGTTTTTATGTGGAATATCTGCAAAAAAATGAGATTTGAGACTGAGATAAATCTTTCCCGTCCGAGCCAAGGAGACAGTTGTTGGTTGGTGTTGGTTATTTTCTTATTAATGAGACCGTGGAGATGAAAATTTTCATAACATTTCGATCATATTGGTGCACTATCTTGCCGGTCATCTTGAATACATTCTATCAAGTTACGAATAATACGAATTAAATTGAGATAGGGTAGATTTCGGTGGCTTATTGATTTTCATTTGTTGGTATTAAGAGTTCGTGGACTCCAAAATCACGTGGTACCCATAGGTGAAAAAGGCCGACGGCTAACCTGCCTCTTCTCCACCGCTTGCTGGGAAAATAGGCGTACAGCTTAAGAAGGTGCGTGTAACATATTTTATTGCTGTTGTGTCGGAAGAATTTTTATTTCCTGGAAAATTAGTTTTTCATAACAACGTCCGGTTTTTGAAAGGTATTTACCTCGTGTTTCGATTTTTAAATTTTTTGTGGTTTGTGGACGCAAGTAGTAGCTCCCAGAAATTTTGGGTTACAGATAATCCAATGGTAAATTTGATTTCACTGGTTCTATAAATTACAGGTAGAAAAATTGGGGTTTCCGTATGACGTTTGCGAGGTTAGGTCTTTGGTGTAGTGTGAAAAGTTTCAATTTGAAGGGCCAAGATGACGGCTGAAGTAGCCTGGAGCTGGTGTTCTTATAATTTTCACCTAATTCTACATATTTAGCAATTCCAGTACAAATTTTCTTTTGTTTTATAGCAAAATGTTACTAAAGATTCGGTGCATTGTCTGGCGGGTTCACTATTACAAGGTAAATATTAAAATAAATAAATAAATAATCGTCGTTCTAATCTAGTTATTTAATACAAATTAAACTTCTAGCTAATAATCTATACTAAATCTATTTGCAAGATTTTCTTCAAGACAAGTGAAAATTTGCGAGAGCTGGATTTATCTTCATGTTCTCATAAAGGTAACAATATTGTTTCCAGATACTTCATGTTGATGATTTTATTTGTTTTCCAGCATTATTAAACATCGAAATAAGTAAGTAATCCCGCGGACCTAGGAGGTAACAATATTTTGTTCTTAATATTGCAGTGGCTAACCTAAGCATCTTAAAAAACGATCTTCTACAAAGAGAGCCCAGGTAAGTGTTAAGTGTACTTTGTATCTGAAATTAAGAAATGATTTTTTGCAGAATCATCTTATGATAGGGAGAGTACAGATGGACTTCACAGGTACTAAATACAGGTAAATGTCTTGCTCCTCATTTGTTTCATGTCTTCTTGGTCAGAAAACGCATCTTAACCTTTCTGATGAAGTACATAACAATAACTTTCCCATTGGTTACAAAATAAAATGTAATTCTTCATTATTGAATTATTTATCATTGAATAAAAATGAAGTTTTTGCATTGTTTTCCGAATACATATTTCCTGTTACGAAAAGAAATGTGGCAGCTTACCGCAGGTTGTGGAGGGAGCCATATTCGCGTTAAGCTCTTTCAGGAAATTAGAAAAAATTTACACAGAAAATTTTAATGAATTATGCTTTGTTAAATATTCGTATTACTTTATTTCCTATAAAAATGACTAGAAATGTGAGGAGATATTCTTAAATCTATTAAAAAATTGTTAATTATTTCGGTTAGAAGAAATCGCATTGAGAAGAGCTTTCAATTCAGCAATGTATTGAACCGCTTTCTGAAGTGTCTTCACTTTCGAAACTCGTTTACTTCTGTGAGCCGTGTATGGTACCATCTTGCGGAGTTTAGCGAAAGCTTCATTCACTGCACGAACCCTATTTCGTTCCCGTTCATTTCGAAGTTGAATCGAAAGATTATGTTCGACGGTTGAAATATAGGATTTCTGGTTGCAATTTTTCTCTGAGTTTAGGTTCACATCATGGATATCTGGAATATAATACGAAAATATTAATTCTATGTTCCATATCTAAGGAATAAAATTATAAAATTTCTTGGAAATGGTGCAGTGGAAATGATTTTTTTTTATTTCGTAAAATAATAAAACGCGCCATAATAAATTATCGCACTCAGTGTAGAGCAGAGCAGAATTAATGTAACCCTAATCACGATAGCAAAAAAAAATACGCAACAGGCGGTAAGCCAAGATTTAAACCGTAGGATAAATACGGGGGTCAAAATTGCTCCTGGGAGTAATTTGATTATCAAATATTATCGGCTATACGCTTAGAAATATTTACCGATAGTAAAGTTGCTTGATACTAACTTTGTTACGTGCCCCAATAGAGCGCTTAATCCCGCCGGCTATGGAGAAAGGGCAAGGAGTTCTCCTGAACACCTGTTGGGCGCCACGTAGTTTTTTTCTTTTTGAGACTACGAACTCAATAACCAAAGGATCCTACTCGTTCACATTTTGTGGGGTAAACCCAAGTAATCCTCATACACTTAAGGGGATGCACTAAAACTTATTTTATTCCTAACAATCTAATTTCTGAGGAAAATCCACTTATTTTGAACTATAAATGAAATCCCTCAAGCAACAAGACCCGGAGTTATGTGTAGCAATTTCTAATTGGTAAATAAAGCATGCAAAATTCAAGGAAATTGGCAAAATTGTACTTATCTTTTCTGTTTTCTTGTAAAATAGGTGCTCGATCTTTAAGCCTGCTCCAGTCCACCCTCCGCGTGCCCATATCTCCGCTGGAACTCCTTATTCCTTACTCCTTATTTTTCCTCTTGGCTCCACCTCCTTTTATTCATTTTTCACTCCCTAGGCCTTTGAACTCCTAATTTTCACACCTTGACTCATACTTCTGCTTCCACTTTAATAATTTTTAATTTTAAAACTTCCTTTCTTTGGAAAAGTGGTGACTGACACATGGGCAAAAACTGGGCTGTCCGCTTCACCTATCGGAGCCTTTTATTTGAAAATGCCCACTATTGTGACTTCCGGCCAGTATTTTTGTAAGGTTCTGTAATCGGTTTGAATCGGGAATTTATCAAAATCAATATTTTGTTGTGTTTTTGTAGCTTTTAATTCGTAGAATTAGGGCTACTATTTTATTTTCCTGCGAAAATTCAGTTTCTCGAGATTTTCGAAAATTTGCATATTTTGACAGGTGTCAGGTAAATATTTGGAAAATTCCTATTTTCCTTAATTTTCGCCAATTTTCGGCCGAAGTCTCTCCCGTCGTAGGCTCCGGGTTACGGACAACCCCAAAGTGGTACAATTTCCAAACGTAGACTGGAGTTTGATCTATAATTCGGCTTCGTTTCAAGTTTGACTGGAGGTTATGTGGTAAATCTTGTGAAGCACCATCTGAGGAAGGACTGGACCAGGTAAGCAATCCACTAAATGGAATCTGCATCTTAAAACAAATCAAATTGGATAAATACACTTTTGCTTTTTTTCAGGTACATTTACAAGTCGCCGGATCTTACTTGCTTGGAGCATTCTCCTACTAGGTAAGCCAACTTTTACCTTTAAAAATTCACTATGCAACAGACATAATATACAATACTTATTCTAAATTGCACAATAAGTATTTGCTACACAAAAATTCCAAGCACGAATTACAAGCTAAATGAAAAAGGTTTCTCATACGTGGCGAAATTTGTGGTCACACATGCAAACCAAAACCTAAACGAGAGTTATATTTTGAAGCAATTTTGGTATCAATATTTAGTATGCCTTTGTTGGAAAACGTTGCATCTATTTTTATTATGACATCTAAGGCTGATGTAAATACTCGCGGTCAGTTACAGGAGATAGAATCTTCATTGAACTGAAAAATCAGGCGGTGGTCAAATGCATGGAGTGCACGGAGTACTGAGTGTGCTTCACACAATGAGGTAACACTTTGCTGGGTTAGAGGACATATAGGGATAGAAGGAAACAAAATAGCTGACACCGTAGCAAAGCAGGGGCCGGCTATAGAGTTCCAAGGCATGCCAGGCTAGGAAGGCTGCAGACTGTATCTGAAGGATATTGAGGCATGGGAGCACATTGGTTGCGAATGCCCGGCCTTGACGAGCAGAAGGTCGGCCGTCATAGGTAGCCCCATGAGTAGTATGGCACAGCTAACCTACAAACAAATGCTCGAAATAACAAGGGACATCGAAGTTAAGGTTCTGCCTGGGAATTTCCCGACGAGGACAGGCTAAGACGGTTCTTTGCAGACGGACGGTTCTTTGCAGATTTCTCATCTGAAGGCTTAAATTGGTCTGACTCAAAAATTAAATCCGCTCAAGATTTGAGTTTACTGCATTCGATCGTTATTTGAACGGACCCAGTTTTTGAGTTTACCGATGAGATGAGTTTGTTACTTGAACCCGCTCATTTACAACACTAATTTTTACTATTAAAAAAACAACAAAACACAACTGTACTCCTTTCTTACGAGTATTTTTACTTAATGTAAGTGAACTTGAAATCTTTTATTTTTACTCTTTTATGTACTCACTAAAACATTCTCCTTCGGGATAATTCATACTCTGTTCCAAATCAAAAGCACAAAACCAGAAACCTTCGACGTTTTCCGGATCAGGAGACACATGTGCACTTGACTCACTTGATTCACTCCTGTACTCAACATTGTTAACTATTTCTGATCTACCGTTTATGGAAGACATTAACTACGATCTATACAGGAACTCTCTGAAAATTCGATTTTAATATTCTCGCCTGTAACTTTTAGCAGCCGTTGTCCTACTGACCCAATCCTGATCCAAACTCAATTTTGTTTCAAAGGAAGATCCCAGCACGCGACTGGCGCTAGGCAGTTAAATGGTCGCCGAGAAACACCTTTCAACTGAACCACAACAATAAAAGACATCGTTTCAGGAAAGAGTTCAATATGCGGGTGGTTCGGTGGACTGATAATGAGGCGCATTTGGTGCTACAAAAAGTGTGATTAGTATTTGAAGAAGTGAGAGGTAAGGAAATAAATTACTTGAATTAAAACACCCCGCCGTGAGCACAGTGCGCTATACTTTCGAAGTCATTGACTCATGCGCCCTTGACAATGGGATATTAAAAGTGTAGATTCGCTTATCTGTCGAAAACAGCATTTTAAATGGATATGCGCTACAAGTAATAGAAAAAACGAGTGATAATTATTGGTAAGTCAAGGAATACATGAACGGATGTGAAAGGTGGGGTGATAACAATTTCCCAAAGAAATGAGGATGTAGCATTTTTGGAAAAGGAAAAAGAAACAGTGCAATCTTTAAGCTCAGAATAGAAAGCAAAATAGAAGAATAGCAAAATGGTCATCTGTTCTGTTCTTAAGGATTTATTGCAATTTGATTACGAACAGGTTGTAACTGGTTGGAAAGACCAACTAAAGAGGTAAATGAAATAATGGACTAAGTGCCAAAAAGTCCGAAAATGATTATTTTAGAAAAAAATCATTGACAGTTGCACAAAAAATATGCAAAAATAGGCAACGAGTTGAACGCGAAAGAAATCAACACAAGTCGCAAATGTTGGCAAGCAGTTTCTTTACTCCACTTTTATCTCTGTTTTGATTAAAACCGTTGCGGGTAGTCGGCTACGGGCTTTTGCAGAAGAAAGACATCGGGAACATTATTAAACAATAATAAAATTAAATTCCGCGGAACAAATTTTTTGAAATTAATGGATTTATTTTTCAAAATTCTAGACAAAAAATCCAAAATTTTCGATCCTTTTTATAATTTCTCCAAGAATAGTTCGCCGATATCAACAAGTGAGCTACCTAAAGAAAGATACTTACGATAGCGTTCAAATAAATCACAAATAATCAGAATCCATAGGGTAATTCAAAAGTTATGAGAAATAATTTCCATCAGGGAACATTCAAAGTCGAAAAATCTTTGAGGGGTTGTAACTCGTTAGGAAAAGATCTTTTTATCAGTTCACCTCAAGGAATCACATGGTATACCCCACGGTACCTTGTTCTGAATCACCCTGTATAATAATTAAGTAAACCTGAAGATCAGAGAATTCCTTAGTGCAGCGTTTAATGAAACCCAGCAAAATCAAGCTTAGAATCAATCTTCACGCCAAAGCAATTAACAGATTATACGCAAGGGATATTATTTGTAACAAATGTGTAGCCATAAGTAATAGAGTCGCGCATCCGAAATTTATTTATCTTTTCTTAGTTTTAAGTCCCAAGCCCCAAGTGCCCACATCAAGAATAAAAGATGTTTAAGTCCTCCTAAACAGAAATAAAAGGACTAAGGGGCCAAGGTGACTACCCTGAGGCTCCCCAGATGTGACCTTTATGACCCTCGATCGAGAACCACGAAAAAGCACCTGAGAGAATCTTTCAAATAGATACGAGTTAATCCATTCTAAGAGTTAATTTGGAAACCCTAGTTTATGTAACTTGAGCATAATTACTGCGACAATTTGCCCAAAGCTTTACTGAAATCTGTATAAATACAGTAAGTTTGTAGATTATTACTAAAATTATACTAGAGGTAAATTCAAGTAAATTTGTAGTAGTAGATCTGCCCGATAGAAAACCATGTTGAGTAGCCGAGAGGCTTGAAAAATAATGCGCAGAGCTTCCATCGCCGGAGGCACTCCGTCAGGACCCGCAGTGAAAGGGAAGTTCATGGCTGTAAGTAATAATGATTTGAACAGCAATTAAGGGAGTTATATTAGATACACATGGATGGTCGTTTATGTGGGTAAAATTGTTAATATCTGGAACAGAGTCGAAGGAGTAAAACGCTCTCTCGGAGAATGTGACAAACATATTGCTGATATCATATATGTCACTGCTGGGATGCCCATCCAAAAATATAGTTGTAGGATAATTGTCAACTTTCCTCTTAATGCTGACAAACTGATAAAAGGTGCGTGGATCACGGTATATTTTATCACGAATATTGATGATATTCTCCTCACAGAGAGCGGATGAATGATCTTTGAACTCATTATGGCACGCAGCAAACATTTGGTGGTCCGTACAGTCTGTAATTCTGATAAAGGCCTTCCGAAGCCTATTCTTTTTATTCTTCAAAGTTCTCAGCACTCTGCTAAACCATAGAGGTGTCAGGTGACGTAAAAGATACTTTTGACGCTCGAAGGGACGTAAAACATGTTAGCAGCAGTAACAATATCACTGTTGCATATCAAGGCCATAAAATCGATGGAAAAAATGAATGGAGGAAACAGGAATTCAAATCGTCGTTCCGTCTTACATTTTTGAGCTCGTAACAGACGTATATGAGAAGACGGGGGGGTATGATAGGAGTCAACAGTTAATAAAATAGTTCAACTTGGTTCACAATAGTTGTTATGTTACTTAAGTCAAAGGAGAAAACAAGGTCCCACTGCCTATCCAAAACGGTCCCCACATTGTTCACCAAGTGCAAGCCCAAGGAAGCACATTCATCCAGGAATTGGAATTTGGAAAGTAGTCATCGTAGTCATTGAAATAGTTGAAAGAATATAGCAACAAAGAAGATATAAGTTTTTTCTAAAAAAAGGACCTAAGCTTTATGTTAAGTTTATTTGAAAAAATAGCAAGCGCAAATCGGGTGCAATTTATGTGGGTTTTGCATGCTATCAGCACACCACAACCCCGTACATCAAATTCAATGCGCCTGTCTCTACGAAAAACTTGATAAGAAGGGTAGAAATTCGTGAGTAACAATTCCATCCGGCCAAAAGCCTAGCGAAGAAATTAATTCAAATATAGCCAGAGTCGTTGTCAATTTAAATGAGGAAACCAGAATTAATAAGTTCAGAGTTCACAAAAGGTTAATATTATTACTTTTTAATAAAAAAAAACTCCTAAAATACTTAAAAACCAAATAAAGTGCCCACATACAGTCAGCGTCAGAATTAATTACACAATCTGAAATATTTATAGAACAAATGGAAATCGAAATAACTTCTGCATTTATTATTATTTCAAATCTAAATTTGAACCGCTTATTTTGAAAATTTTTGTAAAAATCGAAATATGAATGTAATTTAAGTTCTTTAAAATCGTTTTTACTTTGGTTGATTTTTGTTATTTTAATCTGGATGTGGATGTTTTTCTTGTGTTCAATTTTCATGGGGATTTTGAACTAATAATTCTCCCTCATTTGATTTGTAATAATTTCCTTGTGAAATTATTCAAAAGATGGTAGAAAATTTGTGACTCCTCATTGTAATGTCCGTGCCAGGTAAGTCGATCGGGATGATGATGATCATGATGACTTGCCGTGATCGAAACACTTTTCACCTAGAAAAAAATTTTCTATTCATGTGGACATTTTTCAAGTGTTCATTCCCTAAATTAATAGGAAAGTCACTGGAAGAAGCATGGAAAGAGATAATACCTACCTGAAGTTCAATTTCCAACCAATACTGCCGATCTGTCCTTAATATCCTTCTCGCTTATTTTGCACTAATTGCGTTTTTTACGTCCTTCCAAAACAGGAAGGAAGTTAAGAATTTTAAAAGTTGGTTCGAACTGCTAAATCTGGGAGTCTTCTAAAAGGCATAACTTTAAAAATAGTCAACAGAGTGTGCCCTCTTATAAGTCCGCAACATTTCAAAAAAAATCTATAAGAGTATGTTCAGAAATACCGGTAACATTTTTTGAATTTCTGTGCAATGATCCTTACTTTTTACTTCACTTTTTTCATGTATATGTGATTTAACTAACACTATTAGTATTGTATACAATGAGACCAAAGCTTTGTACTAACTTTTCAATAAATTATTATAGTAGCTCAGTTTTAAGGGCCTCAACTCTTTGGGGTACAAAACCTAAAAATTGAAGAAAAGTATACCGCTTAGGAAGCCCCTTGTGTTAATGAAACTGGGCGAATCGTCACAAATATTTTTACACATTAAATACCTTTATTAAAAGTAAATTTCACAAGAAGTATAAATAAAAGTATTCTAGTATCACATTTTATGTATTTCGTGTACTAATTCTATAGACAGCTAATGTTGACTTTATTCTCGTCCTTTTTAACTTATCGAATGTTACACCAATAATAGAATCCAAAAAAAAAAAAAATCAATTACCCCAAATTTCTCTGCACATCTTACGTCTGTCTAAACGATATCCAATAGGGCAGGTTCCATTCTGATAGGGCTGCAGAATCTGGGGTCGCCACCCTCTTGAATTTGAAATAGACAACAAGTTAATTTTTTTCTGGTCATTCAGAGAAGTTGGTGTAGAATAATTAAATTCGTAGTTTGAATTTGTAGTATTGCTACTGCCTATTCGTCTTTTTTGTCCTTTTATAATCTGCATTAAAATAAAGTTAACAATATCTCGTCACTTATCTTGCATCCAATTAAAATATACCAGAACATCTTTTTCCACTTTTAAAACTGGAATGGTCTCAAACTCTGTTAGGCTTCGCATTTCCATCGGAACAAAAGCAGTAATTAATGTAATTACGAGGATCACAAATATTTCTGATACAATCATTTTTCACCAGATCACCTCCCTTTTATTTTCTGGTACCTTTTGAATTCCAAACCACTTCACTGATCTTCACCACTGCCACACGCGGACTCTTTGCAATCGAATAATTTGTTTAAATTGAGATCATGAGAATTTATCGAATTTATGACGGCAAAATTTAGGAACTGATAAAAGTATATTCCCCACATCAGAAAATAAACACACTTTCGCCACTATGGAGACTATTGCGAGTGTGATTAAGTGTACGGGGGCATAGATATCAGTTGCGTAAGGGGGAAACTGATGACTTCACTTGAGAAGTCCGACTCGGTAGAGGTGAATTTTTACTATAAATAGCAAATGCGCATCTATTGATGACGCAACTTGCTTGTGCGTGCGTTTCATTGTACTTTTTGTATAAAAAATATAATATTGGGTTTTAAATGGGAAATTCCTTCAATATTTCTCTAAATGGAAAGTCAACAAAATTGGGGGAATTTATGTTTGAATATTTGGAGTAAAATTTTACGGGAAACCCCATGTTAAGTATTTTTAAATGTTATCTATACTTCCCTCATAAATTCACATTTATAGCAGATTAGTACATGGAGCATTTGTTCGCTTCACTGCTATTTAGATTTATGATGAGCCTGAATTTTAACTGTAAAGCATTGGAGTAAACCAAAATCCACAGGATTAACAATAAATATTTTACATTGTAAAACAGATACCACTTCCATTCTAACTTTCGGATGATAGATTGAAAGTATTCTGTCCAATAGATACACACTTTCCGTTTCCTCGTTGCAATTTAGCTGTGCCACCACTTTCACTTTTCCTTATTGCAAATATTGCAAATATAGGGGCGTAACTCCCAAAGAATAGTTCTATTTGCCTCGGTATGTAGCGTATTCATTTTGGATTTCGCTTTCATTTCCCTCGGTAAGAAAAAAAGGCATTTATTTACTATGTTGCTCTTTTTAATTCTGCCAGCTCCTTAAATTGTTATCGGCTAATTGTTATAGCAATATGTGAGAAGATGATGCCTTGTTATTTTTTTAAAGCATTGCACTCTATAATGCACACAGCACAGCTTACGCCGAAGAAAATTTTTAGCGAAGAGATTAGGAATTTTAACCTGATAAATGTTGCAAATAAATCACAACTTTTAACTGTGAAACAACCCAGTTGCCTCGCAAGTACAATTCGCGTTAGTAAAAATGCCTCAACCACTGGTATCCAGATAAATCACCGCAGCCTTTGGCGAAATCGAACCCGCGCCCACAGAGAAGAAGATAAGCTCGCCCACTGGCGGTCGTCAGGCTAGTAGACCCTTATACTACTTTAAACTCAATATATCTTTTGTTACCGCTAAAGATTGATTCCATTAATATAGCTTATAATCTTCTTCAGATGTATAACCTCCGTAGGTGTTGTAAATACCTTTCCTAGATGACTTCGCATTAATCGACATTGATCTAAAAAGAGCACTTGAAGAAAAGAGGCCAACGATGTTCTATAGGAAGCACATCATACTGCATCATTATAATGTCAGACCACATGCTGCTTTAGCCATTCGCCCACGCCGGTAGTCGAGCGGGCTGAGGCGCACGTTCGTTCTCTGTTGGCGTGGGTTAGAACCTCGCACAGAACACGGCGAGTTTTCTGGGTACCAGTGGTTGAGGCAATTCTACTTACAAGAAATTATACTTGTGAAGTCACTGGGATGTTGCACAGTAAAAATTCATGCCAGAAATTGTGGCTCACTTGCAACATTTGTCAGGTTAAAATTTCCCAATTTCCCTTTCCCTAATTTTCTTCCGATTAAGCTGTGCTGTGTGCATCATAGGGTTGTCCCCTGAGCTTAGGTAATACCTTCAAAAAAAAATTCGCCAGAAAAACGCAGAGGTAGGCTGGGAAATTCTGTCGCATCCTTCATACTCCCCAGACATAGCTCCCTCCGATTATCACCTATTTCTCTCCCTGCAAAATTTGTTCAAGGAAAAAAAAATCAAAACTGAAGCAGCTGTCAGCCAAGCACTACTTGAGTTCCTTGTCTCTAAAGACAAGCCATTTTTCAAAAATTACTATCACGCTGGCAAGAGGTGAAAAGTAACATCGAAAATTATAGTGTACAATAAATATTAAATGCATGACAAATGTATTATTTTCTTTCACTTCACAAACGGACAGAACTTTCACGAATGGGAAAACAGACTGCTGATAATGAGATAATAAAATCAAGCTGACTTGCAAGTCATGCCAATAACAATATAACTGATTTAAGAATAGCAAGTAAATATTAATTTATTTGTGATTTAACATTAACCTTTTACTAATTCAACACTAAGTAACTTACTGACAAAATACCGAAAATTAATCTAACCAAAATAGGGGACACTAAAAATAAAATTAATATGTATGTGATCACATTCTGTTTCAAGTATTGGCAAGCCACACACTCAATGTTTTCCCTTCGTGAAGCCGAAGGAATTGGCCACTGAAACAAAGAAAACCATATTAAATAAAATTTGCATAATGTTACCAGAATTCTTTAATTCTCTTACTTTCGAAATCCTTTTTGTAGCATTCAAACAAATCCGCAATTAAATAACCTGGAGGGAGATTGATGTCCAAAGTTCCTCCATATTTTGGTGGTAAGAATTCCTTGTCAATATGTGATGTAAGTGAACTCATGTCTTTTCCATGGAAAAATATCTACAAATAACCTGTGAAAATTGTTACGAAATTTCATAGTTATGTAATGACTTACCCTCTTTCTAAGCTTTTCCCGAATAAAAGGCTTAAAAATTTTAAACAGCATATTAAAAATGTAGGAATTGTTAACGACATGAACAGCTTTCAAACGTATCAAGATGCAGTCCTGAACATATTCGAGGATCATGGCTGCAAAGGATGGTGTAAATTGCATAATGTGACTAAGGGGTAAGTCTTCCACGTCTATAATAACAACAGCTCCATTTATTTGGGACATAGGCTCAACAATTGATGCCAGCACAGTAAGTTGAACTGCTTTGAATAGATCTGAAAGCGGGCATTTGGAGGGTTTCCATTTTTCTGGAAATGAAAAAATGTTACTGGCATACTAAGATTAATTATAGGTATCTGGCTTACTTCCTGCTTCCAATATCATAATACGACGTCCATGTTGATCTCTTTTCGGTACTAGTGATAAGATATCTTGTTCAAATACGTGACGCACCTTTGAAGGGTATACGTCTTCGAAAGATTTTTCATATTTCAGTACGAGAGAGTACAAATTTTTTACCTGAAATAGCAAACGTTTAAGGTAATTTGTTGATTTTGGGTAACTGAAATAAATTACCCTTTTCATAGCGCTTTCCGGGTAGAATTTACATGGGCGCAAATATAATGTTAGATAGTCATCATCTGTTGGCAAATGAAGATGTTCCTCCTCTGTAAGTAAAAAGAGTATTAGCTCGCAAGAAATTCTAAAAACGAAAAAAAAACAAATAACTTTTGAAATTCTGGAGATGCAATTAAATTTGGAAAGGTATTTCTAAATTCTATATAAAATGAATTAGATACTTTTGAAGAACAGTTCTCTGAATAATTTTCCTTTAACTTCACCTTTTATCCGTTGTATGATTTATTTTGTTAAACAATATAGTGAGATTTTAAGTAAATGGACGTTACTTTATGTATTGCAAAATTATAGACAGCTATACCTCCAGTACATATCATTTTATAGATGGAGTGCCACAAGGGTGCCAATTCTCTTGTGTTCTTTTTATACTTTTCGTTATATTCTCTTAACCCTCTCTTTCAATTCATTTCCTGAGCTAGGAAATGAAACACCCAAGTAGTACGTGTGAAGTGTATGGTAAGAGAAGAATTTTGTGGAGGCTCTTTTCTCCATTTTGACGTAATTTACAGAGGTTTGTGTTCTTGAGAATAGCTTCTATGGAAGCTCCTTTGTATCTGCTACTGCTAGACTTACTAGCCCGGGGATAAAGTAATGGGACCTTGCACCAACTTCGATTCCAATGTCAGTGGAATAAGGAGCTAGGGAGCTGAGAAGTATCGACCAGCTGTGGTTAGATGATGTGCAACCCTTTTCCTTGGACGTCGGTTATCTTTGTCGTGGCGGGAAAAGATGTTTTTCTTCAGGGTTGCAATCCCTCTAACTATACGCCAATAGAATTTACTTCACTTCTGTCTTAGGTCTTTGAGACTCTTAATAATGCACAGTTAATGAAACTTAACTTAACTTTGGCGAAATAGTTGCGCTCGACATTTCGAAGACCTTTGATAGAGTCTGGCATCCTGCTCTTTTAACCAAACTTCTAGTATTTAGTCTTGACCCTTGATTGGATTTGCTCTCCTGGATTGAAAGTTTCCTTTTTGATGTTCCATCCATGTTACATTGGACGATGTTATGTCTAACGCCTATAATATGAATGCCGCAAGGCTCTGTACTGTCCTCAACTCTCTTTCTACTCTTCAGTAATGATCTTTTATCTATCCAATACAATTCACAATTTTGCAGATGACAGTACTCTTGATTGGCATACTTGTTTGGCTCAGTTGATGACTCCGGAGGACACTTTACACTTATATATTGATTCCAGGAAATTCTAATCAAAGCCCATCTAAGTCACAACTACTTGGACTGCGCTATGTAAGCCAAAAGTGACCACAACCTAAAAGAGGTCACAGAACAATAACTTCCAACTCGATATCAGGTACGAATTCATAGATGGTTGCGAACTGAAGAAGTCCTTCTCTTGTCATTTGTGGAATTTTCATTACAAGAACTCAAATCTCTAAAGAAAATTTAACCATCATTCGAAGATATGAACGAAGATTTTATATAGTGTTATCACCACAGTTTAAAATCAAATTCGGTTGCAACTCAGACTTTAAACACCTTATTATAGTGGACCCAAAAACTTGTACAACATCTAATCCAGAATTATCCTTATTGCACATGTTAACACGTTGACTGCCATGTGTACCGTTTTCAGCACACGTTTCTCTTACATAGAACATCACAAGTAACTTGAAGGGTGTGAGACCATGAGGGTTCCTCAAACTTAGACCACTTCTAGGTCCATTGCTCTTCCACCGAGAATATAAGCAGGCGGGGATTCTACCGGTAACTCAGCCACCCGGTCGACTTAGGTAAAGCCAGGATAACCTCTCAACCCTTTTCGCCTGTCTGATGCAGTTCGTCAAAGAAGTGCTGTCTCAGGTGTCCAAAATCTTTTCGCCGAGAGTGTCAGGCAGTGGCACAGAAAGTGTGCCACAGTCTCTGTTTCCTCCCCGCATCCCCTAAAATAAGCATCTCTAGAGCGACTGATCCTGTTTTGGTGTGCTTTTAGGAAACTATGTCCCGTTAGAATTGAAACCAAAAATCTTAATGACAATTTGTTTGACCGGAGAAGCTTAGATGTTGAGCTGACATTCTGTGAGCCCTAAAGTTCCTTGGTCACTCTGGCAAATAGGTCACGTCCCATATTTGGTGATGTTGGTTATTCGCCTAGTCTGCAATATGCCCAAATAGATCAGCCGTCTGGCTGTCTGTGCAGATCACAATGTTCAACCCCTCAGGTTGCAAAATCCGTCTCCAGTGGTGTGCTCCTCAAGATGCAATGCCATACACACCCCTAGGTCCTCACAGAGGATGTCGGCCTCAACATTCTCCTCTATTCTTGATCCATCCGTATATAAAATTATAGGAGAGTAACTTTTAGTGACTAAAATCTGACAGGGAACATGTTGTGATTTTGAAAACTGTTTCCCAGCAGCACACCAGAAAAAATATATTTTGAATGGAGGATATTGACTTATAGTAATAATATGTTCAATCATATCAATAGGTGCCTACCAGTAAGTAATTCGTTATTATGGAATGATAAATCAATGTTATTTTTACTTTTGATTTATTTTGACAGGATAATATTGGCTTTATGTGGTTCAATTTTAAGAGCAAAGTTATAAATGGGTTTGGCAGAACCTAGCAGAAATATTATATTTTCAGAATTAACGAAAATTGACTCAAAGCAATTATAATTACTTTTTTTGTCTGCTACGTCTACAAATAAGATTAACTAAATTAAGTACCGACTAAAACAGTTTTAAACATGTTCCCTCAAGAAAAGTAAACCTGTTTATATTTCCTGAGTTAGAAGACTAACTTGTTTTTCGGTTTTGACAAAAAAAGCGCGGAAATGACGTTGGTAGCAAAGAAATCGATATGTTCTTCTTAATGTACATACAAAATGCATCATATTCCTTTCCAATTTCGCAATAATCTATTATTTCTCCAACTGGCCGATATTTATTATCGGACTAATTAATTGTTACCCTGACTCCAATTTAGGTGCTGCTCAGAAAGCTTTACTTGCTAACCTTGAAATCAAAAAACGTAATTCGCTTAAAGTCTACTTAACTATAGAATAAAAATAAATTGTGTGCGGCATAAATGTTCGCAATGTTTGCTTGGTCACTTCAAAACAATTTTCTATGTACAAGCGTCGCCGGCATTTTACCTTAGGTTACTTGGCCAATGGCACAACTCATTTGGGAATTAGCATAACTAACAGGAAAGCTCAAACCTGGTCGAGTCGAAATGCAGATTGCTCACTTAGAAAGCCGTTTCACCACGAGCACCTACACATCTATTGTCAATTTCGCTTTCAAGGGAGGTCAAGTACCTTAAGAGACGTGCAATCGAACCAGTCAATCGCTTCTGATTCTTCTCATTTACGTAAATTTCCAGTGACCCCTAAGTGAGGGGCCTTGGTTGGAATACTAAGGCAAAAGTCCATTGGGCAATTTTTCCCCATTTAATTTTTCTTATAACGAGTTCGATGTTGATAACTCGATGCCCAGTCGCTGTAATTGGTGTAGAAATCCAACAATTTTAACCGGCTTTTTTGCTCAGCGAGCCGTACTAACTGGATTGCACATGAATGGGGTCCAAAGCAGTTGAGAAACAGTAGAGAATCCACTTTTTCTGCAGATTTTCAACAAGCTGAAGATTGTTTACTATGCGTGGCATACTATTGCACTCTTGCAGTATTATTGCTGGTAGATTGCGTGAAATTACTTAACGAAACTTAGATTTTAATTAAGATGTAGTAATATGTTGCAGTTGATCGGGAGTTTTATCTGCACTTGTGCAGTTTTGTAAAATGAAATCTCGTTTGTCTGCGAAATTTGAAATGAAAGGCAGTTGCAATTGAGGACCCTATAATAAGTGCAGGTTCGTTCATAATTTAGTTAAGTGGAGATTTGAACACCTAAAATTCATATTTGTTTAGGGAAAAATAGGTATAAGTGATTATACCGTTATTTGTCGAGTAGAAATACGAAGGTGTCCGGAATAATAAATAAAAGGAAATATTTAACATTGAGAATTTGCATACGTTTGAACTAATTTTCATTGCATTTTGAAGGCATCAACCGCTTTTTTGGCGTCAAAATTTGTAGACCACGTAGTTTATTCTTCACGTACGGGAACAAGAAGAAATCATTGGGTGCCAAATCAGGACTGTACAGCGGATGACCCATCAGTTCGGTGTTTCGACCGATCAAATCTTGAGTTGTTTGGACCGATGTGTGAGATCTCGCATTCTCGTGGTGTAGAATAATCCTGCGTCGCTTGTTATTTTTTCTTATTTCTTCAAAAACTTTTGGCAAACAAATGGTTATGTATCATCTACACTTGATTATTCTACGATTCTCTAGTGGCACTACATCCACATGTCCATTTATTCCAAAAAAAACAGATGACCATTTGCTTAGAAGTGCTTCTTGCGCGACAACCTTTGTTGGGTTTAGCTCATCTTGGAAGACCCACTTGTAGATGTTATGCACTGCTTTTGATGTGCCAAAATTGTATTTTTTGAGCATTTCTTTACACCAATCGACACGAGCTTTTTTTTGAGTAATAATATATATAATATATAATATAATAGAGTTTCCTTCTAGCCCAGAAGGCATACTTCTCAGCGAAGAGCCAAGAATTATTTACCTATCTCCGCATTTAGCGTTCACACATTTCAAAGACATATGTATGTTAAGACTAAAGGCTTCCCGCCAAGCTTGCAAGGCATATAATTGAGGAGCTGGCGAACAAAACCGGACTTGTCACTTAATTGTTTTTTTACAGGAGAGGTCAAAATCGAAAATAAGCAAATAGAGATCAGGTAGAATTGTATCGGACAAGTCCGATTCTGTTAGAAAATGTAGTTTTTAACAATTATTTTGAGAGGTTTAGTGCCGCTTTTGATGGATAATATTTTTCGGAGGCAAATAAATGTGAACTTGAGGAGCCAGAAAAAATAAAAAAAAAAATTTTGACGTAGTGTGGACAAGTCCGGTTTTGTTCGCCAGCTCCTCAATTGTTAATAAGGCTAACGAAACAAAAGAAAACAAAAAGATGTTAGTACTGCTAACAAACAAGTAAGTTATAGTAATAAAGAGTCCTACAAAGAATCCCAAAGTAAGAAAAAGACAACTCTTTAGTACGTTCTTGGGCACATTCAAGTCAAAGTGTTCCCCGGCGTGATTAATTGCTAAACCCATGCGGTTAATAGGTTCATGCTTACCATAGTTAGTTCTGGAAGAATTAATATGCAAAAGTGGAACACCCCTCAAATTACGACTATTAGTCCTAAAGCGCACCTTGTCCCGGAGCTCCAGACAGTCGATGTTGGAGTTCAATAGCTGGTGAATAAAGACTATATCCGCAACCTTGTGTCGCTTTTCCAAGGAGATCAGGCCAATATGATTAATCCGCTCGTGATAGGGCGGGAGGATAAAA
>QYTT01084537.1:0-13864 GCA_006980735.1 Dasypogon diadema
AATAAAAGATGTCTAGGTGTTGAGAATAATCACTTAAATGTTATTGTTATGTTATAAATTCGATCGAAATCCATATTAGTCAGTAACTCTGCTATTAATATTTGTCAAAAAGCAGATGAACTTCTTGATCTGCAACCATGTCCTTTAGTAGCTTTTTCAAGTTAGCAACCAACTAACTTATTTTTGAACCGAATGAGCCAAAAGTACGATGGTTTGGCCTGAAGACCCTCACGATTTATGCCGTGCACAGCTTTCAAATGTGATACCACCCCAAGACCAGGTTAAGGATACTTTCAATGGTAAATGGTAAAGTTCAAGTGTATATCTATGGAATTAATTTCGTTACGTCCACACCGAGCGCTGCCTTCTTTTTCTAAGGTATCGCCTCAGCTCAGTGGGCAACCCTGTGATGCACACAGCACACCTTAGGCGAAGGGAAATCTTTGGGAAGAGGAAATTAGGAAATTTAACATGACAAATGATAAATCACCGCGCTTTCAACAGGAGTCGAACTCGCGCCCACAGAGGAGAAAGTCTGCGGACTTGTGCCTGAGTCCAATCGGTCACCGGCGTAGGTAAGGTAAGGAAAGGAGGTTGAGCAACGCTCCCAAGCCTACAGTCAGAAAGGTGCGCATACCACGCATAACTCCTATCATTTGAAAATTTGTACGCTCGATTGATCTGCCGTCTGTGCCGGTTTAGGCGACCAAATTAATACACCATAAGTAACAAAAAGTCTTTGACAGTACGTACTATAATACTCATATGGCTTTTTAGAGTTTAGAGCTCCAAATGAGAAGCCCTTCAATGTGAGACCTCATGGTTCTTGAAAGAGAGCTACATCCAGTTTTTCCTGACACATTTCCTTCCAAGTAGGAACATCCAAAAGGTATAATCTTTTTAATGTATCAAAACCGTCTCCCTATAATAAGTTATTATAGGATTTTATCCTATCTGTATTTAATTTCGCCGATATATTTAGGAAAAACTGCCTACAGAAGTGGCTTTAATATATACCATGTCCTTTTAATTACACGAATTGACTTGTAAATCTAACTCGTTATTAATTATAGCTTTCATTCATATTGATAAAGCTAACAGAACACATAATAAAACAGATAAAGACAAAAGTTTATTTTTTTTTAATATTTTATTTTCAAATTTTACACAGTCACTTATTTCGAGGGCCTGGTCGGTCTGCCTCGGAATTCGTGTGCTCGCCTGTAAATAGAGAAAAAGGTGGGTCTGAGTAAAAGAACAACTCAGTGGGCGGTGTGGCATAACACCGCCGTACTCGGATCACAAGTGAGGCAAACCAGCACTTGAATCCGCACGCATACTAAGATCGCAAGCGGGACTAACCATCGCATGGATTCTCCACTCTCTCATAGGAGAACATATCCACCCTATTATTGAGCAAACCAATAATCTACAGGTCGGAACCAACCGCGATCCTGTCAATCCGGACAAACCGGCACCAATCGCAAACATCTTCAATCACACAACACACGTACTCTTCTTAATCTAATCTAATTCAGTACGCTATCAAAACATTCAAAATACCACCCACGACCCACCTTATGCAACCTTACGAGATCACAAGTGATTTATCAGTAATATTTCCTGAACATTTACACCTCGGTCGTGCGAAGCATGTGTAGAGAGGTGCTTTAGTTTCTTTGCCTGTTGGTTTCTTGAACGTACCAATTTAGGCTAAGGGTTGATTTTATTACCCCTATAAGATCTGTTTTGACGAGACATGTTCGACGAGGTCAGTTCTATGATCTTATTGGGCCGACAGTGATATTTTCATATGTCTGGCGCCCGTTCTCTTACGTAGCCATAAATTCTTCTACTAGGCATTATTAGAAAATTCGTACTTACTTACTTAACCTCACACACATTTGAATTTCACGAGTGAATAAATTATATATGCAAGATTATGTTGTGCGCATTTTACATATATGGAAATAGCTTAAAACCCTGCAGCAATGTATGCAGAGATAAGCTTATACTAAAGGTTAGTAAAACATTGATCTCATGTCAGTTGTGATGTCTATAAATCTGAATAAACGTGACTGATCTTGCCATCTGTCTATCTTTGTACTCCTAATTATTATACAGTAGCGGCCGCCTGCTAATTTACGAAGTTGTTTTAATTTTCTATATATATATATATAGTTTGTTGCATCATTTAAGCTGATATCTTATTATTTACATCATTCAGTTAATTGTTCGCATTAAAATAACTAAATAATGCATATGGGGGTTGAAGAGAAAAAGTAGTGCAATCTATCTTTCGCACTTTAAAAGATTTTTGAAAACGTAATTTAACAGAATTTAAGAATTTATCAATCTTTTAATATTAATTTGGGCACATGTACTATCCATAATTTTAGGACCAATTAAATTTCTCTGGCCACAAGATGAAGAACAAATCATAAATCCCAACAAGAACAACAAAGTATTCGAAGGCTTTATTCACAACTTTGAGGTAAATCAAATTCCACCGTGAATCAGCCAGTTACCTGACGGCAAAGCAGTGGGCGCATGCTCTTTGTTGTTGCTCTTTAGCGCTCACCAGTATCTCGAAATATCAAGAAAAACATCCAAACGGGAGGGTTTTGACAGAGCGTAAGATTTCATTTTCATAGGATAATTTTCCGTTCCTGATGAGACTTCTGGTCTCTATTCTGTGCCTCTGCCTTTTCAAATTGTCTTGGGGATATCATAAGCTTACGTAATATACCAGAGCTCAGGCATTCTTCCATTATAGGTTCATCTTTTAAATTATAAGTCGCTACAGGCTTTGAGCTGTAACATGTGAACTCTTTTTTATGAACGCTTTGGAATAGGACTAATTTGATGTATACTAGCCCAATCGGTCATATCTTAAAGCATTCATAAAAAAGAGTTCAGTGTCTTTGATCAAGGCCAGTTTATATCTTGTGGTTTACTGAAACTGTTTTTTTATTAATGCTTTGAAATAGAAGTAATCGGATTGACGAAAAATATAAGCTTAGTCACTTCTATCTTAAGACAAGGAATCGAATGAGCTGCGTTTAGCAATTTCTTAAAGATGATAAAATTTACTAAATTAATATTTTACCTTCGCGAATATCGATTATTAATGTCGGTTTAAAAATACAAAATCAAAAATTTGTTACCAGTCATTGCTTCAAGGGTTTAGGGGTAATAAGAAGTCTTTTTGGAATATAAACAAAAAAATTTACCCAGAATGAGACAGCATTTTAATTCACCTTTATGGTACCGCAAACTGTATGAATGTGCGAAATGAAAGGTATTTATAGCTTAACGCATAGATGACGAAGCAATCTGAACATTCGTGTGCACACGAAAATAAAGCAAATTCGCAACTTTTTACAAAAAGAGTACGACGCGACATAACGATACTTTATGAGGCCACAAATTGAAATGTATAGGCGCAAAGGTAGTTTTGAGAACAAAATTTCCTTTAAATATTACTGCAATAAAAAAAGGAGGGTGGTAAAATTTGATACATAAACGTCTCCTTAAATTCTCTAAGGGATGGTTCGAACAATTTTTATAAACGTTCTTTTGAAAGGGTCAAAAGAGCGTTTTTTTAAATACATAGTTACGAAAATCAAAAGGGCATATATGCTTATATCCGCGCCCCGTCGTCTAGCCAGAAAAATCAAAACGCGCCCTGACGTCAATTAAAGACTTCTTTAATTGACGTCAGGGCGCGTTTTGATTTTTCTGTATTCTGTATTCTGTTTTCTGTATTTTCGGTAACGTTGAGGTTACCTTCAATTCTGTGGCACGATATGTTTATGGACTACGCCGCTTTGACCACGTTTCTGAATATACTTATTTTGTTCCTGGTTGCCTTGGCCATTAACTAATCCACGTTTCTGGACCTTAACGACCGACCGACAATTTTTGTACAGGCCACCAAACTGTGGAATAGTGTTGCTTCTAACGTCACAGATATTCGCGGCAGGAATGGGTTTAAAAATTAATTATTTAAGTGCATCCATAATGTATAAAACTTCCGGAAATTAAACTGTATAGCAATGTATTTATATAGGTCAATAAAATTTTAGAATCCAGCTTGTATAACTCACAGAAAAAATGTGCAGATCGATTCCGTGGCATAATATGAAAGCGTCCAGTTCCAATGGGTAAAACCTATGACGTCAAAATATCACGATTTGTTTAAAATTTCATAAAAGTAGCCAGGAAAATACGTAACTTTGACATCATAATGATCGTTCCGATATGTCGTTTGCCTCGGGTATAACACTTTTTGCTACAATTTATTTTTATTATTTACTAGATTTCTAAAGAAGACCTTTAAAAAGATCAGTATGAAAGTAAAGAAGCTATATATATATATAAAGTAAATTGACACACGTTTCAGCATAAAATAAAATCCCAGAAATCTTTATTTGTAATAATTTTCATTTTATTTTCAACAAAATCTATTAAGTATAATATGTATTATTATTTATCATTTCAGAGAAGATATGGAAAAAGTAAATATAAAATTTTATGACAATTTTACTGTCTCGTATCAGCATAAAAAGATCTTACAATTTGTTCCTGAACTGAGTATTGATAAAAATACTAAAGTAGTCACACCAAATATTCCTTTGTTGGTAAGCAAATAAGTAAAGTGAGAAAATTATCATCTTAAATTAATTCATCTTTGCAGACCCTTACAAGCCAAAGCAGTAATTTAGGATATTTTGTAGGAAAAACAATATCAGTAGTATTAGCAGCAGCCAAATATAAGCCATTTATAACGTTAACAGCGGATCAGTTGGTGTTCGGTTACGACGACGCACTTGTCAGCTTAGCACACAGATTCTATCCAAAACATATGCGTCCGATGGATAGAATGGGACTTCTTATTGGGGTAAGTATACATAATTAATTTAATTCGTAATTATTTTGCTTTCATACTTCATCAAGAAAAAAATGCAATCACAGAATGCCGCAATTATGTCACGTTGACCATTCCGTGAATAATAATTCCATTTATTGCGAAAAACCTATCAACAAAATTAAATTGGAAACAGTTTCGTTAACGACTCAGCGACTACCGTCGTACCCGTGGAAGTGAAGTCTACACATTTCCACTGACTAGTCGTACTTGATCCAGAATTTCAAAAATTTTAGATATGCTTACTGCCGTCTTTCTTCTTTTAGTCATTACTGGACCAGCATTGATTATATATAGAAATCCAGGCGTGATGAATTGGAATTCGAATAAGATGAAAGCCACTTCAATAGAGCAATACGGTCTCGTAATAATTATATGTATACAATTCTTCAGATTGCATTTTATCTTTCAATTTCTCAATTTTTTTCCTTCGTCTCCCACATTCAATTGAAAAAAAATATCGACATGCTTCAACGTGGCATAGTGTACGCCATTCACGAAAGTAATATCTAATTGTATGGATTGGTAATAAATTACGAGATCGAAAAAGATCTTCATTTTCTCACAAGTTTTGAAGTTTTAGTGGCAATTTAATTACAGGTTAAATGATCTGAGAAGAAAAGTCACTATAAGATTGTCAGATTTGTAAATGCTTGAGTGAAAATAAAAAATAATTACACTTTTTGAAATATAACAAGCATAGACTTTGAAGAAATCATTATGCAATCTCTTAATCACTCACTACTTTCAGAGTTGTCTGAAACAACTGGGATCAATCCTCTCCACATTAATTTTCTCAACAAAAAGCAAATTAATTACACAGGAATTAAGGAGGAGATTAAATAAAGGATTGTGACAACTGTTGAATGTTTTTTCAGTTGATAGACGTTGATTATCTTCAAACAATAATTTTGATCGTTTTGCAGTACTCCGAAAAAATAGTACAACTATTAGAGATTACTTTTACTATTCTGAAAGGAATTAATTAAATTAAAGTTTTTCTTATAGTAACACATTTTATTCTGCATAAAAAGGCACAGTAACAAATATCCTACATTATTATTTAATTATTCGTCACTCTTCTTGGCATAATTTCTATGCAAATTTTTAGTTTATCGGCTAATAACTGCAATCCATAAACTAATTTTTTCAGAACACCCAAACAATTTCTATTGTGTTTAAATCGGACAAATTAACCGAACAACTGATAAACGGAATATTATTGAGAGAAAGAAATATTTTTACTGATGCTTTGTTGTACCAAAGCTATTAATATATGGCGAATGGACACCATTCAACATTTTAATTTACTAGTGTTGATTCATACGCCAATGTCCGAGCGGGCTGAGGCACACATCTGCAGATCATCCCCTCTGTGAGCATGGGTTTGAATCCTACAAAGGGCGTGGTAATTAATCTGTGAGCCAGTGATTGAGACAGTTTTAGAGAATTGTACTTGTGAGGCAAATGGGATATTGCACAGTAATATTTCGTGCCAGAAATTGTAGCTTATTTGCGACATTTGTCAGGTTAAAATCTCCTCTTCCCTAAAATTCCTCCCCGCGTAAGCTGTGCTGTGTACATCATGGGTTGTCTCATGAGCTTAGGCAATATCAAAAGAAAAAATGTTACCCTTGACGAAGTATAATGGTTTCTGTCCTTTTTCGCTGATAGCTCCCCAAATCATAGCAGAAGGAAGATGCTTTATTGTCGCTGGTAAACAGAGGAGGGATAATACTTTTCAGTTTTATGCGGTCTTCCTCCAGAAAATTGCTATAAAAGGTAGCTTGCAGTGTGCTACAAGCCTAGCAACAATTCTTCTATCCGTCCGCTCATTCGATATTTTTTTTCGACCACAATTTGCTCTTTGTAATAGCTGAACGGAAACTAGTTTACGCAATTAGTAAAGCCAACCTTACAACAATGTATTCGGTCACTCATTCTTTCCGATCGATTTCGCGATAGAGATAATCTATTATGTTTATTAAAGATGAAATAGTTGCTATTTTTAATTCTTAGATAGGAAAAAGGTAATTTTTTGTCAGTTTACCGCTATAGATACCATCAGCTTAAAGTGCTATCTGTCGTACAACAAAAAAATTTCCACAGCAAAATATCTACAACTTTGAAGAAATCGTAAAAATTAAATGGAAATTTATTTAGCTCTGCGAAGTTAGCACCTCCAAATTATAGCTCCACTACAAAAATTTGGGTGGGTCATCAAAATATCTCTACAACAACCCAACCACATATTTGATAAATGAAACACACCATTATTTTGCTAACGTAAAAACCGACGCGTAATAAGCGCCCCGCCTATTGGACGACTGAGATTGCAGACCTAAGAAGGACCTGCCATTGTCTAAGGAAGAGAGCTCAAATAGCCAAAGGTGGAGAGGAGGCCAACCGCCTCTCTGCCGGATAGAGGTCTGCAAAGAAAGCACTCCGACATGCGATTAATGGGATTAGGGCCGCACAGTGGAGGAGGTTGGGGGAGGAGGTCAATGCCAATCCTGGGAGGCTTGATTACAGGGTTGTGACCAAGAAACTGAGAGCGGGTGCGGTCAGTCCCCCTCTCTTGAACGCGGAGGCGACGACTCGCATCGTCGACGTGCTATTCCCTGTGCAACTTTGGACCAGATGTGGCTGAAGCGGACGCAGTTGCGGTGCCACATTTCACTGAGGAGAAGTTTGGGGTCGCCATTGCTCCCCTCCGCAACAGGTAGGCCCCAGAACCAGACGAGATACTAACGGAAGCCGTGAAGCATTTCGAGCATGCCTTGAGATTCTACTCAGAATGTACAATGCGTGCCTAGGGAATGGAGTTTTCTGCTCCCGCTGAAAGACGGCACGATTGGTGTTAATAAGTAAAAAAAGGGGCGAGATAACAGCTCAGTCGTCGTATGGCCCTCTCTGTAAGTTAGGCACAGTGGACAAAGTACTAGAGAA
Source organism: Dasypogon diadema (assembly GCA_006980735.1). Classification (NCBI taxonomy): domain Eukaryota; kingdom Metazoa; phylum Arthropoda; class Insecta; order Diptera; family Asilidae; genus Dasypogon; species Dasypogon diadema. The sequence goes on from QYTT01084537.1 coordinate 7,880, forward strand.
GCCGCTGCAGCCTCGCCTGCTATCGGCGACACAAGCGGCTGGCGACCTCTCCGACCGACAATACGGTTTTGGACGTAATCGGTCAACCGTGAACGCGGTGCAGAAAGTGGTGGACACTGTAGGCCGGGCAGCGGCGGGGCACACATACTTTTGTTTCATTTTTTATTTGTAACAAGCTGATAACATCCACAAGTAAAATCAAAGGACTTAAAGCCAAAGTAATATATAATTTACATTAATTTTTACCTAATATGCAGACTAGTCTTCACCATGGAGCCGTGACGAACTGTCAAAAGTTAAGCAAAGCAAACAAATTGGAACAAGTTAGTCTGTTTGCTGATGACACGAATTGTTATAACAAGATGAGAATGAAGACTTGGATAGGAATAGGTCCTAAAATATTCAATAAAAGTGCGACTAATCTTTTGATACAAAATCGTTATACTGCTCACTCGTTAAAATTTGTTTTTAAAAATGTTTACATACAAAATAATGTTTTATTTTATATTATTTTTAATATCTAATCTATCGATTCTAAAATCCTACGAAAAGAACATTTTTTGACCTTGGAACCGTGTCTGAACTGGTGACCTATCAGTTTGCGGTCAAGTTTTTCTTTTAAGTATTGCCTAAGTTCAGGGGCAACCCTATGATGCACACAGCTTAGGCGGATTAGGGAAAGAGAGATTTGGAAACTTTAACCTGACAAATGTTGAAAGTTAGCCACAGTGGCCCAGTGGCTCCACAAGTACAATTCTTGTCAGTAGAATTGCCTCAACCACTGGTACCCAGGTAAATCGTCGTGTCCTGTACGGGATTCAAACCTACACCAACAGGGGGGGGAAATTTATATAAGTGCTCGTCAGCCCGCTCGACCACCGACGTGGTGGTATTGTGATTACTCAGGGTACAGAAAAAACAAGGTTTGGTAAGCCCAAGTACTAGTTCCGCCATTTTTGTTCACGTGACGTCACTGCGTCGGAGTTTTCTATACATTTTAAAGGCCATTTTGTTCTATACACCGTGATGATTACTTATTTGTTATTCAGCTACATTTATCATGCTTTAACAGCTTGCTAATTTAAAATGTAAATAATTGTTCAGAAAACAATTTTAAAATGATATTTTCGTTTAATAAAATTGAAATTCTACTTAAAAACAGCATTCGGCGTCACTGGATCAGACTCAGCCAAAAATGCAGCAATTACTTTTTCGATGTTAATTTACAACTTTTTAATTAAAATACGTTAGTGGGGTAACTTGCAAATTTAAATTCTGGATTTTTTCGCAACAGAGGAGTAATAATCCTTTTGACGTCAAAGTATCAGTGGAAAAAAACATATTTTTGTTGTAATCCAAAAATAGCAGCATGTAATTTATTTTCTATGGGTTTGACGACGGAGTTGTTAACCTTTTAAAAATTTGAATTCTATCTCCTTAACTTTAAATTATTCTAACTCACGTTTATTTGATATGAAACTCGAGAAGAAATTTAGTTCATCTATACTTAAGCCCATTAAAATATATTGGTATTCAGAATATAAATAACCGCGTGATCATTTTCTTCAATAATCTGGAATTTCCCAAAAACCGGACCTAAACTGTTTATACTAAATTAAAATTACCACAAAGTTCAGCTACCTGTGAAAGTATCTAACTCGTGCTCGCCCCTATAGTGTAGTGGATAGTAATCTGTTAAAAATCAATATTAAAAATATGCAAAGAAGTATAATAAAAATGAAAAATATGGTGAACGAAATTCACTTCGAAGAACAATTAAACGGGGTACTGAAACCTTAAACGTTTTAGAAATTGACCACTTAGTGTACTTCTATGCATCCTACCTAAAAAACTTGCAGTGCTTGTACATCTATAATACTTGCATTTATTAAGGCGATACCCTGTTAAAATAAAAATAAGTAGGGGTCCCTAATTTATATATTAAAATTAGAGTTAGATCTCAAAAACTGCCTTTCTTGCCACGGCATTATGAAATATTGCAGCTCTCTTTAGTTTCTGATTTGTTATGTTATTTTACAAAATGGCTTTAATGGGTTTACAGAAATTATATTTTTTCCGACCCAGCATTGGGATCTTAATCTGTCCCGCAATTCATAAGAAACGTGAAAAGTGGGAACTATAGGTATATCAGTTTCCTATATACGGCTGAAAAAAATCTTGCTTCAGTATTTTATCTGAGTGGCAGGCGTGATTCCGCGCGGGATACTCAACTCTCAATGATCGAGGATATTTTTAATCTAGTAAATCTGACAAAACTATGTCAGGCAGCTAAGAAAAGAAAGTTCACGTATTCTTCGCAGATTTGAAGGCTTCATTTGACACAATCAATAGGCAGATACTCTTCTTTAAACTTTATAATCTGGGTTTATCCTCCAAGTTTATTAAAGTGATAGAAAGCCTTTAAAAGCATACTACTTCTCAGGTTTGCAATGACGAATCTCTTTCAGAGTGCTTTAAAACCAGCATGGGAGTATGACAGGGCTGTATATGAAGCCCGGTCTTATTCACTATTGTTATATTATCGGATAATCCAATTAATCTTCAGTGGGCCACTAGAGTCACCTGACATAAACCCCACAGATTTTTTTTTTTCATTTGAGGTTTTTACAAGGAGCTGATCTTCTCATAGTAGTATAAACGTGTCACTAAATATATCTTTAATTTTGTGAGATGTCGATCCGGATTCTCAACTCTTCACCTTATTGATATAATATGTGGTGATAAAATCTACGATTTCCCAACACAGCAAATCTTAAAGAAGAAGCACAAAACTTGGAGAGGGTTTAAAGAAGCTTTTTCTAGTTTCAGTGCATTTTCCAAGGCAGGAAGGCGCGCTAATCATTTTCTAAAATTGAAATATAATATCCTGTTATGGCGGAATCTATCCCTTCTTCTGAAATAAAACACCGACGACGTAAATTCTTTCTAAGTTTGAAACATAACCGTAAGCCACACATTGCGAGATCGGGTCAGTACATTGGATGTTCAATAATTATTTTAGTATTATTTTTCCTCAAAAACTTTAAGGTTACCTCAGTCGTTTAAGCCCCTAATTTTCAGACCTTTGAAGATTTCAGGCAAGCAATTCTGTGAATCCCAAAAAGCCCTGGCAGCTGTCTGGCTTTCTGATTTAATGGCTTTCACGAGCCCTATACTTCTAAATAAAGCAAAATACATTACTTTTCTCACCAGTTAACGTTGTGTCGTTTTCAAACATCCATAGTCTACTTTTTGAGGTGTCGACAAATTATAAAATACAACACACGTTTTTCCTCACCAATTTCTATTTTATAAATTATTCGATGACCGCCTTTATCCAGCAAAGTAGCGGAGAGTTTGTGTGCTGATTCTTACCCTCTCAGGAACCCAACATGAAACAACCTTTCTTACAAACAGCTTTTCATGAAGGATGCTATGTATTGATACTTTCACCGATTGTCGTTTTCTATCATTTTCGTAATAGCTGCTACATTTTCTGTGATTGGCACACGCAGATTCCACGAATATTCGTCGTTATGCAGAAAACTCTGTCACCTCCGAAATTCGGTAAGCCCTCTAATGACAGTAACCGGAGATAGTGCTTTATCCCAAAATGCCAAATGTATCCACTGCTTGCATTTCTTTTTGGATAAAGCAGTCATTATTAATTTTAATTAACACCACTATATTTGCATACAAATTATATTTAACCGAAAATCAGAGTAGCATATCTTTCAAAATTCAAACAATATCTCCATGGTGGAAATAATAACTTTCACTAATAGTTGCATAACAAGAATTTTTCGATATGTTCTTCGTCCGTATAGAGTTAGTCTGCTTGTCACCTCACTAAAGACCAACGTTCTGTCCTAAGCAATGTAAAACCACATTTTTAAAAATTCAAATGAATTTTTTTTATGAAAACCGCAATAATCTGGCTTTTGCGTCATAGCGTCTGAAAAGATATTAATTAGTTTCAGACGAAAAAAGTTTCTCAATCCTGAAAGTTTGATGGCATGGTAGAAAAACTAGTTCTCAGACGGTATCGAAAGGAAGGCAAATAACTCTTAAATTTTTAAGTTCCATTGACCAGCGGCAACTGAAAAATTGTTACCAAAAATAACTTTTACAGTGACTCACAATTAAAGCCGGGCAACTATCTAAATCGTTTTTGGGATTAAATTTTATTCCTAAAATGCGTACAATGTCTTCTAAATGTATTTATTTCTATTACAGCATATGATGAGAAATATGTATATGTAGACAAAAGCAACTTAAGACAATACAACGACAAAGAAAAAAATAACAACTTCAGTTTCATCGCAAAACCACCTCACAGTAAAAGTCGGGCGAATTTCTTGTCATTGAGAGATGAAATATTTTAATATTTTGTCGCGTACCCTTTTTGCTGTTCAATAGCTCGAAGTCTCTTTGGAATTGATTCCACAAGTTTTTTACATTCAGAAGGGTCTATTTTATCCCACTCTTCTTCGAGGACTAATTTATATTCTCTTTTATTTAAATACTTCCTATAATGTTCACCTCATTTTTTCCATAAATGTTCGATAACATTTATGTCTGGGGACTAAGCAGGTGCTTTAATTACATTATAAATTAGCCATAACTTTGCTTTTTCCGAAGTATGCTTCGGATCATTATCTTGATATAAAGCACAATTATCCGAAATACCCAATTTTTCAACACTATTCTTGACATTTTTTTTCAGGATGTCTATATATACTCTGTGGTCCATAGTACCTTCAATGAAATGTAAATTACCCACCCCCAAAGCAGACATGCACCCCCACACCAGTACTGAACCACCACCGTATTTTACCGTTTTTTTTTCACATTTTTGTGTTCGAATTCTTCTCTCGGTTTTCGCAACACATATCGTCTCCCGTCCGATCCAACCACCGACCTCTATAATATTATTAGAGGTCGGTGGATCCAACCAAGTTAAATTTACTTTCGTCCGTAAATAAAACCTGTATATTTGTCATATCATAGCTTTTAAATTACATACCTACTTACATTTCTCCAGAAGGAAAAATCTTTATCTATGTATTCACGAGCGAAATTAAGTCTTGCTTTCCTATTTTTTGGTAATGATTGGCTTTTTTCTCACGACTCGGCCATTAAGATTGGCTCGCCGAAAGACTCGCCTGATGGTTTTAGCATGAGCATCCTCCCCTAGTGCATCTTCACAATTTTGGCTAATTGAGGTGCAGATAGAAAAGGATCCTTCTTATTTTCTCTTAAAATAAATTTCTTATCCCTGTCCGTTAATATTTTTTTGCTGTTCATGTACCGTTGATTTGCTTTCATTTACAATATCTAATATTTCCCGCTCCGTTCTTCCTTTTACGTAATGTTCAATTATAAGTTTTCGTGTGCATAAATATGATTGTTCAATTTTTCGCGCCGTTATTTACTCTCAGAATAGTTTTCCCTTCACAAAAGTATAAACTCAACTAATGCGTTTCAAACAATACCATTTCATATGACCACGTTCGGATACCTAGAAAGAATTGTTATCTCTAAGAGTATCGATATCCCTTGCCAGACTTTTACAGTGAGGTGGTTTTGCGATGAAACTGCAGTTGTTGTTTTTTCTTTGTTGTTTTGTTGTCTTAAGTTGCTTTCGCCTACATATACATATTTCGCATTAAATGCTGTAATAGAAATAAATACATTTAGAAAACACTATACGCATTTTAAGAATAAATTTTAATCCCAAAAACGATTTAAATAGTTGCCGGAATTTCATTGTGAGTCACTGTATGTATAGCATTCAAATATAGATTTTTAAAGGGGTTGTTAAAATACCAGTTGCATTCGTTTTTTATTATTTTCTTTCACAACATTGTTATTATTCTGTAACTTCGTTTAGTGTCTACTTGATTTTACGCTTGAGACGGAATATTTTATCAAACTCATCAAAATAGATAAAAACTCAAAGTTGGAGATATGACAATGTACTGC
>QYTT01084538.1:6852-17770 GCA_006980735.1 Dasypogon diadema
GGTGAGCTAACATAACAGTTAGCCTCACATTTTCTTTTCTTGTTATAACCTAGATGTAAGGTATTATAAGCTTTAGCAAACGCCTGCATATATCATTTATACTCAGAAATATACTATATTGCCATTCATGGAAGAAGTAAAGAAATCTTTTAATAGATGTGCGTCTGTCTGCCTGTCTGTTTGGGGATCATGTCATAATCTCTAAAATGAAAATGTCCACAAATGAAAAATGTCGGCACGAAAATTCAGAAATGTCGACATTAAATATATTGACATACAAATTTACGAATAGAAATAAAATGATACTTCAAAATATCGACACAATATTATTGTTGAAATTACGTCTCAGAGCGCACATATTTTCTGAATTTTAATTTTAAATTTTAACATTCCTACAAGGAAAAATGTTATTTTATGAAGTTGTTAGTCAGCCTGCATTCAATGAGAAGTTGAATTGTACACCGCAGGAATTTGAGTGTTGAAAATACATTGAATACTGTAGTGGCTTGAGCTATATACATACATAGGTAATTGTATTAATAATATAGCTTTTAAGTAATATTTAATAGAATAGATTAGGATTCGCTATTTCTTAATAAAAATAGAAATATTAACAACAAAATCGAATAAGGGCGCTGATAAAGTTAAAAGTTAAAGTTGATATATTGGATATAGTGGATATATTTACCATTTGGAAAGGTTAAGATGTACATTTTTAAAACTCAATCGACAAAAATTTTAGGAAACAATCGATTATTGTCGATATTTTGGCAGTCGACATTTTTTGTTCCGATTAACTGGTTTTCGAAAATGTGTTTTGTCAGTGAGTTACCGTTCGATTACATTTTTATCGACATTTTTTTGTCAACATTTTGTATTTCGATATTTCCTTTTACGACATCTTGACCCCAACCCGTCTGTTTGTCGTTATGTTTTTTCGTCTGTCCATCAACGAGTTATTTCGAGAACGCTTTGAATGGAGATTTTAAATTTAGTAAACATATACCGCATTAAAATTGGGAGATCAAGGTCGAAAATGAGCCATAATGTGGGCAACTCCTTCAAACGGTTGCTATATGGCACCTCCAGCTATATGAAATAAAAATTGATTTTTTCTTCTAAAATAAAAATGCTTTGAAGTAGACGGATAAAACAGCCTGGCAGAAAATGAACCCAATCAGTCAACTCATTCAGCAGGCTGCCACATGAAACTCATAACCTTTTATTTATTGAAAATGTCTGCATAATATAAAAAGTATACAAAAGGTAAAGGGGCGGTGGATTATCTCGAACGGTTGAGGTTTTAGGAAAAAATGTTTTGGACGAAAGTTGGAAAGCACAAAACGGCAGTGGGATTGAACTTGGATTTTACCCAGGGTCGACTCTTATTTGATAACTCTGACACCGTGTAAAGTCTAATAAGTTCGAATACAAAAACAAAGTGTAAAATAGGGAAACAGAGTGAATATATTTTTTTAAATGTTTATTAAAAATTGATATTACGTAGGTGTTAAATACTTATAGCAAATGCTTTTTAATAATCCCCTCTTTTACTTTTTTTACTAACAGTAATCTCTTTTTGAAAGAACTGCAAGCGGCACGCACATTTGATATCGGCATTACGTCCCAAAATTGCGAGATTTTTCGCTTGAATTATTTAAAATTGCAAATTTTTTGGTGGTTAAGTTTTGCAATAGTGTAGCTCCAAGGATAAAAATTCAAGGGATTCAAATCAGGACCACTATGTGGCCATTCGTCTTTCGACAAAAAGTCCACTACATTTTTATAACACCAAATCTTAACTGCACCTGTCGAATGCAATGGGGCTCCATCCTGTTGAAATTAGTAATAATCTTCGTAGAATAATTTCTAATATCCGGCAAACAAAGAGTTTTTCGTCACAAAAACCGAAATCATCCCCAGCGTGCCAAGCAAGAATATCGACAACTCTTACAGCTCGCTTTTGTTTCAATGAAGATGAAACTCCAGCAACTTTATGTTTTATATGTATAAGACACTAGAAGCCAGCTGTGCAATTGCACAAATTGAAGGTATATGACATAACGTTTCTATATGTTCCCTCAATTTGCACCTTAAATTTCAAAGAGTGTTTTTTTCAGAGGTGTCCCCTGTAGGCCTAATCCTCCCATGCAAGGAAGCAGTAAAAAGACACTTGCAAAATATTTTACCATGCAGAATAATGAAATGAAAAAAAGTTCCAATAAATCCATGTATTGCATACTTAACGGTGGCACACACCGAACATAACACCAAAGATACCCAGGAACGCAACCTTAAAGTAATGAACACAACCCCGAACTGATGCGGATCAGTGTTGCCATTATAAAATTTCAAGAAAAGCTCGATGAAACTTCATGTAAAAAAGTGGCTGAAATACGGAACCGGGAGCTTTCTTTATATAATTAATATATAGATTAGGCCAAGATCTTTTTTAAAGATTAAGTGAGTTGAAGATTTCGATATTCCTAAACGCCCAGCAAGTTTCCTTATCGAACGGGCCTTATTTCTTCGCATCTGCGCTCTTACAACTTTAATGCGTTCCTTACTACACACAGTTCGCTGACGTCCGCCGTACACCTACACTTTTTAAATTTCGGGAAATATCACGACATTCTAATTCTTTAACAAATTTATTCACGATAAGTGCCCGTAATGCTTCCATCGCTTTTCACTCTTTAACTAAAACAGATAAAAGTCTGATTTTGAACACAAGACAAGAAACTTATGTATTCGAACTTGTTGGACACCGTGTAAAGTTACAGGTAGGTTGTTATAGTAGTTATAAAACTTTTGAACAGTGCCCTTTCGCAGTGGAAAAATGCTACACTTTAATTATGATGTTTATGTTAATGGTATACAACTGTATCTGCATTGTGAATCAAAACTTTCAAGTCGGAAACAAACAGCCAGCATTTATGTCTTCAATCAAATATTTGGGCTCTTCTTCGGAAGAAAGTGGACATGTAAAACCACAAACTGTGCAAAAACTCAAAGAGTTCGTGGGACGTATCTGAGGTCAGGGCAAAAGTTGAAAAAATTTGTATTTTGGCTGGAGGACACGAATTTTTCTTTAAATCAAATTCAAGATGTTGTTTTCATAGATTTAATTTACTTAAAATTAGAGATAGAGATTAATTACTAATTTATTTCAAAATTTCGGGTTGACTGGATACAATATTAAAATATCAAGAGACGAACAAAATCCATGTTATTTCTAATATTGATCATTGAACCCCATTCAGAACATATTTTGTCGCGGGGTACGTATACTCATCACAATGTAAATATTCGATTTTTTTTCGTTATCCAACCAAAATTTTGGGGAACTAAAATCCAATTATAATCTGTATCATGGTCACTAACACTCATGCGAGTTATACCTATCTATACTAAAACGAGCACTCATTGGAAGCATTTTAGGAACTTCCCTATAAATTAATACTAGTCTTGGAAATATTATAGGAGTAGCTTTTTTGTAACTCTACTCATTTTTTCTGACATCAAGTTCACAGAAACGGAGGAAGACAGGAGTTAACGAACTCCTTATTGAGTTCGAATGGTAAGCCTTTTAATGCGAATTACTCAGACTGTCAGTGTTTTCAATCATTAAACTCTTCATTAACATTCTTTGGGGTTCTGTCTGAATTCCTTCATTGCTATAAACTGTCAATGGTGCGGCGAAAAATTCACTGATCTTCCATAGAGCATCACACTCCGCTAAGAATTTTACCTTGAAAGCAACCGGTTTTTTGCTGTTACATTACCTGCCGACTGCTTCTTTCGGTAATCGTAAAATGAGAAGAAAATTTCCGTGTACACTTTATTCCTGGAATATTATTTTAAGGTGAAAACCATCTTCTTATGGGTGTTGAATCAAATGGGAAAATGTGACGAAGCATGGTCAGCCTCAATCAACTAGTATCAATTACGGTATTTTGCAGTCTAATTGAAAGACAAGCGGATTATTCCGACCGCAACTAGCACGTTCCGCAGCGACACTTATAGCTTATCTTCATCATGGCATGTGCGCTAATTACTGTATGTGACATATGGTAAGAAATAATTAAAAGCTGACATTGCAGATGTGAATTCCGATTAAACCGTTATCAACAAATATGGTCTTGCAGACTGGACTAAGTACATTTTGGGTGGGGAGACATGTGGTAAGGTTTGGTCGTCTTGAACTGCTGCAGAAAAATTAGTGCATCGGTGAAATTGCATCAAATCCTGAAATTTTTTAAGAGAATGATGAAAAGGCTTTGCAGCAGGAATGTCAAGTGCCTACCTAATAGAAAAATGAAGTACCTATTCCAAAACAACTAAACTGGATGCTCTTGTTGAAGGATCAATTTTCTCAATAATCATATATTGTCTATTTTATATTATCTATTTTAAATTTTATACCTGAAAATGTTATAATATATGTGGCTGTTATTTGTTTTCTTCACTTCACCAACTACATTGTTAAAGAGCAGGGCACCCAGATAACAGGAGATAAAAAGGATTTCGCTTCTTGGTGACATCACGCCTCCTTTGTCGAAGTAGATATTCTTCTGAAAACGAAATAATTCCCAATTGTTTGAGACACATGCAATATATCAGGTGCTTTCCGAAGGTTTCAGTTTCAGAGAAAAGTCACACTGATCCTTCTATTTTCATTTTATCCATTGGCAACGTTGTGCGTCTTTTGAAACATATAGAATTATAATGTATGCGGTGGCTTGACAGTCAAATGATTATAACAGTTCGATGGTAGACAGTCTGCCATTATTAAAAATGCTGAAAGTTTGACTGCCACGATTCCCAAGCTGAGTCCAATTTTTGGTAAACAATATGTTCCAAGTGCATCAACTGTGAAGAGAATAATCGAAAAACTCGAGGAAACTGGATAAATTATTGATGTCAAACCATCGACATGTGTGCCTCCAAATCGTTCAACAGAAAACATCACAGCTGTTCACCAGACCGCGACCGCAGGGACATTGATTTAAGCATTTCCGTCTGTCCTTCCGTCTTTATACACGATAACTCCAGAACGAATTGAACTAGAAGGCTGAAATTTGGTATATATTACTTTCGGAAAGTTTTCTGATCTAAGTTCGAAAATGGGGCGGATCCCCCTACTCCGTCAATAGGCTGCCATATTGAATTTTTGTATTATTGGGCATAATTCAAATAGGGAACAACGTATAACTCTCAAATTTAGTAAGGAGCAGATTTATGAGACGCTTAACCAATAAAATGAAAATACGGTGTGAACTCTATATAGCGACACTTAAGGGACTGCGCATTTTATGACGTTATTGAGAGTTGCCGTTAAATGGAGAGAAGGAAAATCGATATGATTTTACTATTATAATATGTACCTCATATTCCTCCATTTCTTGTTCCGGGAGCCATATTGGATTTTTGGATGATTGGACATAATTCGAAGGGGAAGCAACGTATCACTTTGAAATTTTGCATAGATGTGTTTTATGGGACCCCAAGTCGGAAAAACGAAAATAGGCCACATCCCCTCACTCCTTGGTTTAGCCGGCATATTGAATTTCCAAATTATTGGACCACATTCAAAAAGGAAATAACCTATCAGTCTAAAATTTTGTACAAAAGAGTTTTATGAGATGAATTATATCTATATCATATAGATATAGCCTAATGCTGATTATATATTTTATGTTTTGATAAAATTTTTAATTCGAAGTGCTAACACAGTGGGATTCAAATCCCGTCGACGTCTACCAGTTAAAAAATTATTTCGGCTGAAAATCTACATCTACATTAATATAATAAGAATGTAGTGTCTGTCTGTATAATAATTTATTTTACATAATATTGAAAAGAGCAATACCCACTTTGGTGGCTGATCGGGCTGAGGCGCACGTGGGTTTGAATCCAGCAAAAAGGGCGTGACGATTTATCTGACTACCTAGCAGTTGAGACAATTCTACTGACAAGAATTTTCCATTCTGGGATGTTGCACAATAAAAATTTCATGCCAAAAATCGTGGCTTACTTGCAACATTTGTCAGGTTAAAATTCCACTTCCATCTCCACTTTCTTAAAGTTTCATTCCGCCTAAGCTGTGCTATTGTGCATCATAGGGTTGTCAACCCACAATACCTTTAAAAAGATGTATATACGATTCCGAGACGAAATACACTCGGGTAGTAGCCTACACTTTGTTTTATCTAATTTTGCTGAGTAGAAGCTATAAAATAGCTTTCTGCAAATATTATCATTAAGAATTTTCCAACACAGACTCCGCCACCCGCGAGGCATGGATCACGGAGCACGATGCTGTGCGGTTACTACTATTGAGTTCATGATACTTTACTAATAAAAGCCTATGTCTAGGTTTATTCGTTACTACACAAACAGCTTTTTTAGGATTTTTGTCTATTCGTCTCTCTATCCGGGATAAACTAAAAAACGTCTGAACTCATAAAGTTGTAACTGTTGCGGATTTATAGGGTTCACATAGCACACCAATCTGCACTTTGCTTTATCGTCATAGCTGTACAGCTTCCGAAAAAAGCGATGAAAACGATAATTATCTAAGGGACACAAGGTTGAAATTCGAATTTCACAGTTGGCAGCGCGGTACGATGCGAATACGACACAAACAAAGAAAACGATAGGTAACGCTGGCGGTCACTGTGGCGGGGAAAGTGTTTATGTAGAATCAGGTGGGGAAGGGTAACAAAATCTATGCCTAAGATACAAGCACCACTCGTGATGAATAATTCTTCTGAAGGGCTGCGCCTCCTCTAAACCACTGGGGAAAATATTTCATTTATCCTATTCTAAAAGTATTTTCCCATGGTTGTGGAAACTCTCCCATATTCAGTCAGTTCTTAAAAAGGCAGATGCATGCAACTCTTTTAACTACAGACCAACAGCTATCACTTCAATTCTGGTAAAGGTTTTTAGACTATTATCAACGCACAATTGATAAAATATCTTGAGGCAAACAACTTAATCCATGATCGCCAATACGGCTTTCGTTCCGACGCTCTACTGGCGATTTGATGACATTCCTTACCGAACGTTGGCACCATTGCCTCCATAGCTTCGGTGAGTCGGTTTGGTTGTGTTTGACATCTCGAAGGCTTTTGACAGGCTGGCGTTCTGCCCTTTTAGCCAAAATCCCAGCATTTAGTCTCGACCCTTCTCTTTTTACTTGGGTTGATAGCTTCCTTCCTGACCGCTCCATCCGCGTTACTCTGGATGGTGTCAACAACATCAATGCCGGTGTGCCTCATGGCTCTGTATTGCCCTCACTATCTTTCTGCTCTTTATTAATGATCTCCTATCTCTTACCTCTAATCCAATTCATAGTTTTGGAGATGACAGTACCCTTGATTTCATGTACTCTTTTGAACCAGTGGCTAACTCCCACGGCAATTCCACTGATATTAATCGAGCACGCATGTTTGGATTGCTTAACAATGATATTATTAAAATCCTCGCCTAGGGCAGGGCGAATCGTGTCGAGTTTAATGCTTCCAAAACCCAAAGCTGTCTGATTTCTCTTAAAAGACCTCCAAATCCCCCTCCTCCTCTTTTCGTCTATGGGATGAGTACCTCAAACTCTCCTAACTTGAATATCTCAGGAGTCCAGGTACACAGCAATCTTAGTTGTACGGACCACATCTTCGCTATCGCAAGGAATGCGATGAAGTAAGGTTTTTGAGTATTTTCAGCGTTTGTTGCGAATGCTTCCACAAACTAAGCAATTGTTTGTGCTGAAAGTCAATCATTTCTTTACTGTACATATAAAGCAATCAATATAATGCAATATTATACAATTTTTATTAGTCTAAGTGCTGAGTTTTTTTCATATTCGAATTCTAAAAAAATTTTCATAGAACGTCCATAACGTATATTTGTGAAGATAAATAATAAGTCTGTATACAAGAAAACCCTTAAAAATCTAAAGTTGATGCTTAAAGTCCTTCTGAATTTAAATGTGAACAACAATCGATCGCTTCACAATTAACTGCAAAATGTCTTCTGTTAATGTCGGAAAATAATTTTAATTGATTTTGTCCCACGTCAATGGAGATATGCCTGCATCTTTTAAAATGTAACAAAGAAGAGCATTAAGTCCAATTTCTTTATAAAACAGACTAATTGGCTGTCACAGTCTACGCCGAGTTCCTTTTCAGGAAAGGTCAATAATTATTTTACAATTTCTCATTTTAATTAAAACTGGCAGCAAAAATTCCCTAGTAATTATACCATATCTGCAGAGTAGCTTATTGTTGGCCAAGTAAAGTGGATATGTCTGCATTGTAGACGCTGGCTCTTGCAATTGCAACTGATGCCAGGCTACGTCAGTCCGAGTCGCCTTATCATTCTTAATTAGAAACTAGTCGGCTATGTTCAGAACTATTTGCCAATCTCGGCAGTAATTCATGCGCACTTTTAATTATTGTCAATAAACAATATAAAGCAGCCCACAAATCTCTGGAAGGCTCTACGCGACAGAAAACTTATCGGATAAACTTTATCATCTCATCCCCGGGTGATATCGCGTCTTGTAGTAGCGGCAAAACCTAGCCTGTAAGATTTATTAATTAGTTCATTAAAACAGCAAGTTATAACTCTGCTCCTAATTAAGCTCATTATTTATAATTGGACGCGGTTTGCAATCCCCAACTTAAGCGAGTGTTTCAACTGTCTTCTTTCGCATTAAATCAGGAGGTATGGCTCGTTTTCAAAAGGAAGTCGTTTAATGGAAGCTAAATTAATTGATAAGTTCGAATTACTGGATTTGCACAGAAATAATTGTAGCCAGGTTCCCAGAAGGAAACTTCTCTTTTTTTTTTGTGAAAAAAGAGAGGAAAACTTATTCAAATCGTATTCATAACGTGAAGACATGGACAGCTGATCAGTTTTTTTTCTATATAGCTTGCATATTAGGTAATTTTTCAGACAGAAAGGAATGAGCCCTCAAAAGTAATTGCTTCAGACTTGGCCTTTGATAAAACAAACGCTCCAATTTCCTGAATAATAAAAATAGTTCAACAAAAGGATTAAAATTTGGAAGAGTATAATACAACCAAATGAACAAATCAAGCCTGCTACGCTTTGATGTAAACCTTGCTGATCTTATTTGCCTTTACATACTCGCAAAAATACTTATACATCTGGATGTGTATCGTGTAGAAACACAGATCAAAAAACAACCGCGTAGAAATAAGTACCCGTACCATGCTATGGATTACACGTCTCTCGATAGGCAAGAATATACAAGCTCAGAAGAAGTCAGCGACAAAAAACTACTCTTTCCGTGGTGGTACCAAGGCTTAGCTACGCCCAAAAACTAAGTGGGTGTTCCAATTCGTGCCCTATTGTAGAAATAGCATATAGTTTCGTGATCCCTCGTCTACCTCCATCGACCATGCCAGCAGTTCCTGAAGCAACAGTCTCGACCGATGCTGCGTCTGTTCTCAGAGAGCTCCCGACAGTAAAATCGCCTCAAATTCCATCCGAAGGGACAAAACAAGGTCCGGCTATAAGCGGTCTCATCCCGACACGAGAAAACATGATCAGTTCGGATGAGGAGGCCACAACTAGTTTCGCGATGAGGAAGGAGAAGCCAAAGGCTTCTAAGGAGGGAATACCTACGAAACTCTTGCAGAAGTGCGCCTCCAAGAGGATGTGCGCCCCTCTTTGAAGGTTCCGATAGTAGCCACCTCAGGCGTTTCTGCCTGCCCTTCGGAGACTGAGTTGGGGACCCTCGACGGGAAAATGGAGCTATGGAGCTAGCTATGAGTCGCACAACAGCGCAGGTACTGTTTTGTCGCACAACGACCACTTTGTGATGGATAGAGGGGGTCCCTTCAGCAAAGCATAAGTCGCTTGTAAGGAGACTGGAGCGGAGACAAGATCCTGGGCATCCTCGAGCAGGAGGCCAATAGCAGCTATAACGAAAAAAACCGATTGTATACTTAGTAATCATTATAAAAAGTGATATTTAACTATTACTTTGAACTTAGGAATTACTCTCAAACATTTTTTCTAAAACCTCATCCTTTCAAGATGTTTCACTTGTAACACCAAAAAAATAATAGCGAATAAAGAATCGTTTTATACCTGCATCTTACACAGATAATGTAGGAACTCGCTTCCACAAGTTGCGTTTAGCGGGATGACCTGCAGTTTTTCTGCGAATTTATAAGAATAAACAGCCGCGGGCAATACGCAATATACTCTTTATTCTCTTTTCTTTGCCATTTTCCCCTTTTTTGTTTGTTTTGTGCATGTTTTTATAACAGGGTTAGTAAAGGTAATTTTGCCAGTTGCAAAAGAATGGTTGCAAAGAATGCTATAACGCTACTGAGTTAAAACAAAAATTCGTTTATAACACTTGTAGCTTCGGAATTTTCATATTTATTAGTTTATTCCGAAATGGTTGTAATGTCCGTTTTACTTTCTGGATATACTCGTTTTGGTTTTGCTTCTACCTTTTTTAAACCCCCTAAATTTTTTCGAAACACATTTTAAAGTTACCTTTCCGGTTAGAACGTATATAATAATAAGTTAATTGCGTTAATACCCATACGATAGAACAAAATTTAATTTATTGGAAAATAATTTTCGTCAAAGAAGTTTTCTGTCTTCGGTTTGTCTTTGAACCCATTTCCAGGGCCGGTCATATGGTGTACAGGGGCCTGAAAAGAAGAAAAACAAAAAAAAAAATAAATAAAAATATATAGTACTGGAAATACTACGGACACACCATAATTGCCAGCAAAAGGCATAGTTTAAAGTATCTTAAAGCTGTGTTAAATATTGACTGAGGTAGGTCTATTTAACGGATGTTACATATCCTCCCGCACCCCCTGATCGGAAGAGGAAGCAAATTTTAGTTTTTCTTTAGATGCGG
>QYTT01084538.1:17790-53053 GCA_006980735.1 Dasypogon diadema
AAAAAATAATAGCGAATAAAGAATCGTTTTATACCTGCATCTTACACAGATAATGTAGGAACTCGCTTCCACAAGTTGCGTTTAGCGGGATGACCTGCAGTTTTTCTGCGAATTTATAAGAATAAACAGCCGCGGGCAATACGCAATATACTCTTTATTCTCTTTTCTTTGCCATTTTCCCCTTTTTTGTTTGTTTTGTGCATGTTTTTATAACAGGGTTAGTAAAGGTAATTTTGCCAGTTGCAAAAGGTTGCAAAGAATGCTATAACGCTACTGAGTTAAAACAAAAATTCGTTTATAACACTTGTAGCTTCGGAATTTTCATATTTATTAGTTTATTCCGAAATGGTTGTAATGTCCGTTTTACTTTCTGGATATACTAAAAATATATAGTACTGGAAATACTACGGACACACCATAATTGCCAGCAAAAGGCATAGTTTAAAGTATCTTAAAGCTGTGTTAAATATTGACTGAGGTAGGTCTATTTAACGGATGTTACATATCCTCCCGCACCCCCTGATCGGAAGAGGAAGCAAATTTTAGTTTTTCTTTAGATGCGGTCGGGCTCTCATATTCTCATATAGATGGAACGCACACAATCATTAATACAATTATCTTACGGTTATTTTCAGTATCAAATACCAGATATATTGTTCCGCAGAGCTTAAAATGAAACAATAATAAAGTTCTGACAAGTTTTAGTTTCAATTTCATAGAGAGTAAGTTACTTGAAAGCCGTAGTTTTCGAAATCCCCTATAGATTCTGTGTAATGAATACAGCATCACATCTTTTTGTTAAAAATTATCCCCAAGCTCTTCACCTTTGTTACCCAGGGTAAAATTTGGTAATTTAAATAAATACTTAAAAGATTGGATGCGCTAAGATCATCCTTTCAAAAAATGGACAAGTTTATTTTCATGGATTTGGAAAAAATTGATTTTTTCCATAAGGATATGTTCATTAGATCGTTACTGAATCTAGAAACACAGTCCTACAACATTTCGATTGGTCTAGAAAGATAGATTTGCAGATCATCACCGTAGAGGTGAATGTGAACATCGTCAACGATATCAGAGATATTGTTAGGGTACAAAATTTGCATTTCACGAAATTGCTTGATTAATTTAAATTGAACGTTTTACTGAAACTACCGATTTACTATTAAATTGAATATTTATTACAATAGCAAATACGGGAGATTTTTGCTCTTCTATTACAAGTCTCCGATGGTTACTGAAGGACTGGAGAAGATCTGCCGGAAACGTTGTAGTAAGCGATAAGACGGATATTTTCGGAGATGCCAGATTAAAAAGATTTTGATAGGGTGAGTTTTACAGCTGCCGCTACAGAGATTATTAATGAACAAGCAAAAAATTAGGGATCCTAGAATTTAACCCTGAGAAACACCTCTTAAGATGCTGATCGAACTAGAACTAACATCACCAACGCCATCACCCACTGTGATGGATCGGGTAGGAATCCCTTGATAATTTTTACGGCAGAGTTAGAAGACGGCAAATTTTTCCTTCTTTTGATAGGAGAGGATCATAATTAACAGAGTCGAAAGCCTTGCTGAAGTGAAGCAAAACCAGTGTTGTCACGAAATCCTTATCCAAATTGAGTTGAATATCTATGAAAACATTTAATAAGGCCGTCTCACAGCCATGGTCAGAGTAAAAACCAAACTGCCATTTCGACAGATATTTATTCTCAAAAATATTTCGCAGCATTTGCTTGTGCAGTAGTTTTTCAAGCATTTTGCTGAGAAAGCGAAGTGAACTTATCGATCTATGATCGCTACGTGATGCAGGCGTAGCACACTTAGCTAAGGGTAAGACTATGATATTTTCCATATCTGTGGGAACTGAGAACGAGTAAGATATGAACTGAAAACGAGAATAAGAATATCGAGAACAACTGACATCAAGATTTTAAAGATGCAGCAATTCCATCAGAACCAACAGGGTTTGATTTGATGGAAGCAACAACGCCTATAACTTCATTTGATGAGGCACAGCGAAAACTGAAGTCATCGTGTTGTAGATAGCGTCGCAGCAAAGTGTTCACTGACATCTTTAGCATCTAAATTACGTAAGGGCCCTCACCATAAACACTATTTTATATATAAATATATGAAAGTTTATTGAATTGTATCGAGAAAGATATTGCTAAAAATTATGATTTTTCTAATGTTATCAATGATATCGCAACGAAAAATTCACATTTTTAAAGATGTCCATGTTTGTTTATTTTTTATTTTCTTTATTGGTGCTATTATTATCCTCTTTTGGTGAAAAGATGTCATGCTTTTTTATCGTTGGGGCCCAATAATTTTTCTTGCATCCGGGGCCCTTCATACAGAAGGCCGGCCCTGCCCATTTCGTTCACTCTGTAAAATTAAAATATTTGTTGTGATTATTCAGGGCGTTTCAACGTTCACATTAAGTTTTTTTTGAGCGTTCTATATATTTTAGCCACTCTGTCATACAATGAGCGCCTCCCAACCCACAAAATATAACCCAGATTTCTTCTCTAATCTTATCAATCAACACCCCAACTTCATCCTTTCTTACATTGGCCCTTATCGCCTCGGAGAACGTCATTAATTTAGTCTTCCAAAAGACGTCTTATATTTTCTATTATTTTTGCACTTTTTTTACTTCCAGCTTTCTTTGTTACCATGCATGATTTTGGTATATAAATTTTGGTCAATGAAGAAGCTTAAAGCTAAATTTGCAATCTATAGATCGAGCAGGTTAGGAGTAAAAGTGTATCAGAGGTATACTTTTAGATGAACACTAAAAAACGACCATGCTAAGTTAGACTGTTTTTTAAGGCTTTCTAAAATAAAAGTGCGATTTATTTAATACGCATAAATATTACAAGAAAGTTTAATAGATGTGAATGAGTCCTGAGTTGTCAATCCTGCTGGTTAAAAAATAAATGAAAGTTGAATTAGCAGCAACAAATTTCGTTGTATTGAAAGTGAATGCAATGCCCACAAACTTAATATCAACTTTAGAACAGAGTAAAAATACAGAACATTCCAAAAGAAGTCCCAATTTATGCGATTCGGCTATTTTAAATCAATTTAGTAATGTGAAGTCAAGCAAAATTCACAGGAAAAATAAAGTTAAAGTTCCAATTATGGTTAAAGAAATCAAGGGAGAGAAATATAAATTTTCTCAACAACTCGAAGTACCAATTTAAAAAAGCGAACTCCTTTTACTCGTGGCAATAATACCTGGTGCAAAGATTACAATTTTATCACCGAAACATGATCCAAATCCAATCAATTACGGATATCGAGCGGCCTGATTAACTGCCTCTCCGTCTTCCTTGCAGTGATCCAATCAAAGAACATGTGTAATGGGGCATTCCCGGCAAGGATAATTGGGTAGGCTATCCCAACCCTTAATGTAACTACCTACATAGTAGCCCAGCCGCTATATATAACTCCTGCTAGTCATATGGCTGGGGGAACTGAAACTCTGGGAGCCCCTTGACTCTGTGTTATAATCCTATTTCGTCGATCAACCCATACAAGGATAAATTAGTTAATGAAATGATGTCAAGCAATAGCGTCTAATTCATTAAGTAAGGCGGTTGGTTATCTTTTTATTGACCCGTCGCTCCGCCGAGTTGCTAGTAACTTCAGCTTCAGCTTCAGCTTTTTGGGCAAATTGACTGTGCCTCTAAGTTGTTCGGATTGAATTGGTCGTTGCCCCCCCGTTTCTATTTACCTAATTAATTTGGTCTTCATTTCACTTTAATATTTTTATTAGATGTCATCACAGGAATTAATGATGGACGGGCGCCTGATTTCTGACAGATTTTTTGTGTTAATTAACTTAATTGCTGGGCTTGGAATGGTTTGTGCTTCCTTCTTTCCTAGTTGTACATACCGAGTTTATGGCCAGATATTAATTACCAGCGTTCCCTAGGGAAATGACGATTAAAAGTGAACATAATGCGTCTGGAATGAACAATATATTGTTTTTCATTTCACTTCAGCTCTAGATCCCTCGAATTGCCAGGAAACAATAGTTACGGACAAAAGTTTGCCTCCTAATATTGTTAATTTTTACTTTTGCTGTATATCACGGATTTTTGACTTATCTTCTTTCTGTCCATGATTTCAATAAATAAAAGTCCCAATTGTGGTGCTGCTAATCGTGTTTGTAATACTTGATGGAATTAACTTCACTTTATGTTTTTAATATTTATAACACTTTAATATAGTTTCATTATACCAACGGTTAAAAATTTTGGAGTAAATTTTAATATTTTTGGTATTGTATATATGACTACACCAGAAAAATGTTAAAAGGTAATCCTTGACATATATTAAAATGAAATACTTCTAGCCTTAAACTTTAGTACCAATAATGAGTAAGTTTTAAGACGTCTACCAATTAAATTTTAATTTCTCTGAATTTAAATGTAATGTATCCTCTTCATAGCAATCCGCATAAATATTGAAACTCAATATAATCATATTTAATTTAGATTTGTACTTGAAAAATATTAAAATGTAATACAACTCTAGAAACTACTAAGTTATACAAAATGTAACTTTTCGTTTCTCGAATTTTGGGTCGAGTCAGAACTAAATTTATTGAGAATATCACAAGTACTTATATACTCTACAATAATTTCTATTACGAATTATAAGCTAAATGAAAAAAAGGTTTTTCATATGTGGCAAAAAGTGTTGCCACACAACATATACTTGAATGCACTATTAATATTTTACGATGATTAAAACTGAATACGACTTGCATTGAATATAAGCCTTAATATCAGAAGAGTATTAGAATTTACTCTCGGATTTTTAACCTTGCAGTAAGCTTCCCTGGTATTTAGATAACAATTTAATGGGGTTAAATCAACATTTTTCAGTGAAACGTAATTTCTCACCGTCTTTCTATAATATAATCTTCTTGCAACGTCGAAGCAGCGAAAATGGTAATCAACTCCGGAGGAAACTACTTCCATCATGAATGGAAAATTCATTAAATGGTTAAAATCAGTGCAAAGTTTTTCCTACAAATAACTAGTTCTATAATTCATTACCTTCTAAAAAAGGTAATGCAGCATATAATGACATATCTCTTTCAGAAGAGATTTAGATTAGAGATTTTCTTGTGAAAGTTTGGGTTTTCATCGCCATACTACGTCATTCTCATTCGAGTTCTTGTGCAGTGAGGGTGTCTAGTGGAAAAGTGGAGTAAAACACTGTCCTCTGTGACATTGCTATAAAAATGTAATGCCATTTTTCCATTGACAGTAATGCAACCTAGAAGTGCTCGTTACTTCATATTACTTGTACAATTGCTTCAGTAATTGTTAATAAGTTGTTCTGAATAATTAAAGCAAAAATCAATTTATAGAGATTTCTTGAATAACTACTTCCAAGTAATCAATGACTGAACTAGTTCTGGGTAATGGAAAATAGATGCAATTAACTACCGCCTATGACATCTCCATGTAAAAGTAATGCATTCTTTACACAGGTGGTAATCTAGGTCACAAGCAGTTTTGTTTACTAAGAATTACTTCCGGAATCAATTGGGTAATGGCTTCCCTTCGCTACTGGGGTCAGGCAAACATATACTTAGTGCGGTGCAAGCATTCGTGGCCTACGGTAGAAGGGAGGGTGGGAGAGGAAAAAAACAGTGGTTATTTTTCGATATATTATCCCTTTATTTCAAAACGTTTTTCACATCTTTTAATAAGTGCTTTAATATCATCAGAATAGTAGTCTGAAGATTTATCTTCAAAATGCTGCCTAATCGCCTCATGGCGTCGGCTTCGTCGGAGTTAAACTTCCTTCTCCGCAAATCTGATTTTAATTTGATAAATAAAAAATAGTCACTTGGGACCAAATCTGGACTGCAATTCCTCGAAGCTACATTCCTTAACAGCAGCCTTTGGAATAGCAGCAGTGTGTACGGGCGCATTATCCTGTAAGAGCAGTACTATTCGGAACAGTTTTCATCTCCTTTTCTCGATCATGGTTTTATAAACTTTCGTAGGAGTTCAGCATAATATGTGGCATTTACAACGGTATTACGTTCCTTGAAGTCCAACAGCAGAATACCTTCACTGTTCCAGAAAACTGTTGTTAACCTTTCTGCTTCGCTTTTTTTTGGCAGTGGTTTTCCGGGGTGATGCCACTCCCTTTTTGAACAAGGGAACAAGGCAAAGAATCATAGTTTTATCCCATCTCAAAATCCTATTGTGAACACTGTCTACGTCATCTTTACACGACTCCAAAAGTTACTGACAGCACTCAACTCGCTGTACTTTCTGCACTGAGGAAACAATTTGCAGTACCCATTTTACGCTAATTTTTGTCATACCCAATTGTAGTAATGGTCAAAGAAATATTTACAAAATGGTAAATATTATGGTTTTTGTGGTTGCTGTTTGCTAATATGACATTAGCTATTGTGATGGCGAATAAATTTTTATACCCTAGATATAGGGCATTATAGCTTTCAGCAAACGTTTATAATGCATAAAAATATTCCTGTCATATGGTAATAAATAATATTGTCAATAATGTGAGCGGAAAAAAATCGTAGAATAGATTTCGGTCCGTCTGTCCACGCGTTATCTCGAGAATGCTTCAAGCTAGAGAATTGGAATTTGGTAGATAGGTGTCTTATTAAAAATCAAAGATCAAATACTAAAGTGGGCCAATTTGGACAACTCCTTCATAGGGCTGCCACATGGAATTACAAGCAGAAATCACTGTTTTTCCTTTAAAATAAAAATGTTTCGAGGTAAATAGATAAAATTCCGCATACCGACATTCTAGTAAATTTTTAACATCCTGGTAATAAATGAACCAAATCGAACAACTCCTTCAGAAGGTTGCCACATTTTAATTTCTTAATTATTAAATGAAAATCCTCCTTTCCAAGTGCTAAATGATACATCATTCGTAGTCTTTGTGTTCCAGAAAATTGTTTCATATAAGGCTCCCGGGAAATATTCTTTGGACGGAAGTTGGAACACAGCAAAGGAAGAATTTGGCTGTGATCTTGTTTAATTTTAGAGGGAACTTGGAGGTCAATTTAATATTTTTACGCAATATTATATTTTTTACACCAGAAATGGAAAGAACGTGATAGTTAGCCTTCAAATATGTGGTTCACCTACGGACCCAAGCGACCTACAGGGGTCACCTCAAGGACAAATTACCCCTTGAATCAATACTCCGCAATTATACATTTGCAGAAAAACCCTTTGAGACAAAATTTGTTCAACATAAAAAGGGGCATTTAACCACTATATTGGACTTCAAGAAGGAAGCAAAAAATAACTTTTTACTAACTTAAAACAAATGGATTAAGAACTATTTCATGTCTATTTTAATTTCTTTTTATACTTAGATTTAGATGCAGAGCATTATTAGTTTAAGGAAACATTTGTAATATTTAAAAATATTCACGATAAAAAGTATAACTATTATAAATAGCCATTAATACGAAATATAAAGCAGTCGTTTTATAGCTGGCCGTTTGTCTGCCCGCCTTTCTATCCGTCAAAGCGATAGCTCAAGCAAGTTTCGCGCTAGAGACTTGAAATTTGGTGCACAGATTCTTCAGTAGAATTAAAAGACCAGATTCGAAACTAAACCAAATCTCACAGCTCCTTCACAGGGTCGCCATATAAAATCTCCTCTTATGTCAATTAACACTCAATTGACTGCCGTGGGGGTCACGGTGACCGGCATTTAAAAGCTCTCTCACGACAAAGGCATTTTAATACGTAATTCTCTCACGAAAGCTTTTATGATAATTTTTTTTCTAAAACGAAAACGCTTTGAAACAGATACATTAAATTTGATACACAGCGACTGTAATAAAATTAGCATATCATAGGAGAAACTAAACTAAATATGGCATCCCCTTAAGGGGATTACCATATGAATCGTACAAGTTTTATACCCTGTAGATGTAGACTATTATAAATTTACGAAAATGTTTACATTTAAAAATATTCAAAATCCAAAGAAATAAATTATGCAGCCATTCAAGAGAAAACAAAAAGAAATCGTTTAATAGCTGCCCTTTTGTCTGTCTGATCGTCTCTCTATCCATCTATTCGGAGGTTTTTCCATGCGATAGGTAGCTCGAGAATGTTTTAAATTGTAAACTTGAAATTTAGTAGACAGGCACTTTATTAAAATTGAAAAATCAAATTCGATAAAAATAAATGGATTACATTAATTAAAATATCATGGCATACAATGAAATAAATCGGGTAATTGCTACAGAGAGTTACCACATGAACCCCCAGTTTTTTTACTTACTTGACTTACTTCCTTTTCCTATTCTGACGCTAAAAGGATTTGTCGTAGGCAGAGTTTGCGTTATAGGAAATGGTTAAGTATAAAAGCATCGAGAATATATCTACCGTTTTGACTTTTAAAAAAATATCTACTATAAAGCAATATCACAAATTTAAGCAATCGCTCATAACTACCAAAAGTAAACTGCAAACATATACATATGTACATATTACATAGCTAGGCATATTTCACTACTTTTTACTTTCTTTTCTTCTCTACATTTAGCGTATTGCATAATTATCTGAAGATCTGATCTCATAGTGTAATATTCGAATTCATTAGCCATCCATTTAAATAAATTCGATTCACTCTCTCATTAGACTAGAAAATTATTTAATTGTTGGTAGCGAGGTTCGTTGATCTAAAGCATTAATAGCACTGTTTATAATTGCAGCATTAATTATTCTTAAGTGCAGCAAGGAGAAGGAAAAGAGAAACTGCTTGGTTCAATACAGTCTCCAAGTAAAGGTAATTCCATTCCAATCTGCATATGTATTCTGTTCAATTGTAACCGCGGTATGCATCGTGAATACACTGAAGAACTAAGTAGACTAAGAAAAAATAAAAAGCTCCACGATTAAAGCTGGAAATATTAAAAATTTATGAGTTTATCCTCATAATAGCCAATTTGACAAGAATCTCGAACTTTAAGAAAGTTATCATATACAAAGTAACGCTGGTATATAATTAGTCCACCTTGAAACACATCTATGGCGAGAAACAGCCCGGTTTTTCCCTATCAGATCTAGCACATAATAAATATTCCAAGCACAGAACAGTTTATGGAGAGAATTTTTTAAGATATGCGTGATAAAGTGTAATTAGGACAAATTTAACCTTCATGCACAAAGGCACATACCCGCACTCTCCCAGACTGAGAGTCCTAGCGCATAATATTTCACTCATAGTAAATGACCTTAATAGGCACGCCATGTCGCTTCGAGCGATTTCCCCTGAATGGATAAGCTATTTCTTGACAGCATTTTTGAATTTTGTCGGTATCTAAAATTTACTCTGGAAAATCCGAGTGAAATTTTCGTAATTATCAGCGCAATTTTGTTGTCTTTTATTAATGTTGATTTCATGTTTTGATTGTGAAAAATTATAAGTGCAGGACTGCAGGCACATGGTGAGTGTTCAGAACGATTAGTGCGATAAAAGGACAAATCAAATGTGAATTAAGCTGATGAAAATGATTTAATTCGAAAAATAATAAACGATAACATCTATTTAAATAATTAAAATGTAGAAAATAAAGTGCTAAATCTGCTCTACACTTTTTCTGATTTTAGATCAAATAATTTTCTATATTCCAGAGAAGGACCTTTTTACATTCCTAATTAACTTTCAGCCAGCTTGACGATATTTTAGATGGTGCTTAGTATGATGCTACACATTCTCAAAGGTACACTAACGTAAATCTGGATTTTAGAGTAAAAAACGAGCCATATAGCAGTTTAAGCGACTTGTTTGTTTCAAATAAATTCATTCATTCATTCATTTATTTATTTAACAATTGTACAGTTAAGAGTCTAAAAAGTAAGCTAATGAAGACACCAAAGCATGTAAATACAATTCCAACTCATTGTAACTAAATAAAAAGAACGAAAAGAAAAAAAGAGATGGAAATATATACAAATATATCTCATAATTAGAGCAAACTTCAATTAATTAAAGATTTAAAATTCAAATATTTTTCCTGTTAACGAATTGAATGAACTGACTCACGTATCAATGGTGGCAACTCATTCCAGAGTCAGACGATATGGATGAAGAAAAGGCGCCTACTCACTAGGAAATTGCACCTAGGGATAATTAAGTACGATGATCTGTTTGACTGTGAAAATTGTAGAATATCATATAGATAATCAGGGCCACGGGATCTGATAATTTTTCATAATAAACAGAGTGAGCGAAAGTTTAAGTATGTTGTTAGAATATCACACCCCAAGATCGATGAGGCAAATTCCGAAACATGATCAAATCTCAATGAAAATATAAATCTAATTATACAGTTAAAAGCAATCTTCAGTTTTCTGGCATTATTGAAATCCAATTTGTAGAAAATCTCACAACCATAAGTAATTAGCGGTATCAGTAGCGAGCGGGCTGAGTATAAACGTGTGGAATTACGAACAAAATAACTGGTAGCCCAAAGGGAGCGCAGCGTTCCATGGATTTTACCCGTGATTGAATTTACATGTTCATCCCAGGTGAAAGTACTTTTAAGTATAATTCCCAGGCTCTTTACCGACTTCTCATATTTAAGTGAAACACCGTTAATAATAACACAAGAAAAGCCTTCTGTGTCTAATACCGAATGATTAATGAACAAACACTTTGACTTCTGAGGGTTAAGTCTTGTTACTTGTGGACCATTGATATATCGCGTCAAGATCGCTACTAATACAATGAACTCCATCCTCAATGAGTCCAATTTGCCTAGAGAGATATAACTGAACATCGTCAGCATAGAGATGTAAACGACTATACTTAACAACAGAAAATATATCATTAATGTACATTTAAAACAACAATGGACCAAGAATGGAGCCTCTAGGAACGCCGGATGGAACCGAAAAAAGCGAGATAATCGTTTATTTGCATATACGAACATTTTTCAAAAACTTTGGAACAAAATGGTAATAGGCTAATAGGCCGAAATTGCGGACAATTAATCCCCTGATGCTTCGGTACAGGTATAACTTTGGAATATTTCCAAGCCGATGGAAATGTAGACTTAGTAATACATGTGTTGAATATATGCTCAAGCGGAAAGAGTAAAACAGGTAAGCATAATTTTAAAAATTTAGGGTTGACATTATCAACACGTGCTGGAAAAGTTCGGAGTGCAAAGGGTTAATTAATTGCAATTAATATCTCATGGGTTGATATTGGTAAAAAGTTAAAGCCTAGTACATTATTACCAGAGGGCGAGCTAGTTGCAACATCGTGGGCTAACATATGAGAAATAAACTGACTATTTAGTTGGTCAGAATTAATATTATCTGAGTTGGAGTTTCGGTTGTGAACACCACACTGTCTCAAATTCTTCCATAACGTCTTTTAGCACATCGAATAGCCGAAACTGTACGATTCCTAAGCGTTTTGTAGTCAGTATAAAGAGTATTGAGTCTAAATCGTCTCCACTTACGATATGCAGCATCACGAGCATACATTAATCCAATAATGTGAGTAGAAAGTCAAGAATATTGTGGATATTTGACTGGCTTAGTAACCAGTGGGACATGTCGCTCATGCAAGTACCAAAGTGCGTCATTCAAAAAGCTAATCTGGTCATCCACGCTAGGCAAATATAAAATAGATTCCCAATCTACATTATTCGCATCAAAAAGAAGTGCATTTCGATCAACTCTACTATAGTCGTAGTATGAATAGGTACTGGGTTCATTATCTAGACAAATGTCCATATCATAAGTGATCATAATCATATCATGATCAGAAATACCTGGAAGAGAAAGTTGGTGGAAAAACAGTACTTTTGATATATCTGCAGTGAAGAATACATCCAAAAGCGTGGATGAATGACTAGTAAAGTAATTAGGGGACTGATTAACAAGATGCAGGTCTAACGCATCCAGGGCGCATTGGAAGGTATTGGTAAAACCCCTGGGCATTAAGAAATTAAGATTACAGTCACCGCCAATAATAACATTCTGATATTGGGGAACGATAAATGTTAAGTCAATTATAAACGTTTCAAGATTGTTTACATTTGGTGCTTTATATACAGTTCCAATCAATAGTTTTGTATTATGAGAAATAACTTCACATATTAAATACTCTTCACCACATTGTAGATTGTTTGAAGAGAGAACATACTTACTACAGAAAGATCCCCTTATATACATTGCTACCCCACCCCCCGGCGACCCGCTCGATCACATCTGAAGATTCTGTATCCTGGTATCTCTAAGGCAGCATTATTAATTTCAGGCCTGAACCATGTTTCAGTAATTAAAATGGTATCCATTCTAGACTTAGTAAACATTTCTTTCACCTCATCAATCTTGGGAAATAAACTCCGCTCATTAAAAT
This sequence comes from Dasypogon diadema, assembly GCA_006980735.1. NCBI lineage: Eukaryota > Metazoa > Arthropoda > Insecta > Diptera > Asilidae > Dasypogon > Dasypogon diadema. Next base: position 30,219 of record QYTT01084538.1, read on the forward strand.
GACATACATTTAATCTAAAATTAAAATTAAAAAAATTAAAATTGATTAAATAAAAAAATTAAAAGGTTAAAAAATATGTTTAGTGTCTAGTGTGCTCTGATAGTGACCAAATAATATTAGCAGCTAGTGTTTATCAATTGACCAATATATTCACACATATTGCGAGCAATATTCCTTGTATAATCCAGAATTAGAAAGTGGTGGTCGTTTGTCCTTTTTTAGTTACGTAATCTATTTTTTAAAGTATGCTCACTTTTGGTTATTACACGTATTTGATGTTTTTTTCTTTTTTAAAAACAATTGTAGTACGGCGGCGAATTTATGATGTAACTAAATACATAGGTTTGGCAATGGATAATAATGAAAAGGTAGTGGGTGTATTCTTAGACTTAAAAAAGGCTTTTGATACAGTAAGTCATAGAATACTGATAAGAAAATTACCTGAAATTGGTATTAGCAGCAATGAATTATCCTTGTTCAGTTCCTATTTAAATAATAGAATTTAACGAGTTAAAATAGGACAAACAATTAGTAATCCATTATAACTAAAGCATGGAGTGCCTCAAGGTACTGTTCTTGGCCCCATTCTCTTCTTGATTTATATAAACACTTTAGGTAAAATGGAATCTAACTTCAATGGACATATAGTAACTTTCGCGGTTGATACAGTAGTGCTATTTAAGAGAAAAAATTGGGAACAAATATCACAGTTAGCTAATCATGGTTTGAGTGTCATAAACACATGGCTTACTGATAATAAATTAGCTTTAAATCTCCATAAAACTAAAGTAATAGTGTTTGAGAAAAATAATCACAATAATGCCATAGATATTTCGATTAAAATAAAACAAATTAATTTGGAAAAAGTTAGTGAAATAAAGTACCTGGGTATAATAATTGACAATCAATTAAAATGGGATAGACATGTAATAAATATTTGTAGTAAATTAAGAAAAACATTATACATCGTTAAAACCTTACGAAATATGATTGGTAATAGTTTAATAAAGGCCGTGTACTTTGCAGTAATACAATCAGTAATCCAGTACAGTATTATAGCTTGGGGATCTGCCTATACATTTGTACTTCTGCCTTTGATTAATTTGCAAGCTAAGATAGTTAAGACATGTCTAAAAAAATATAAGTTCTTTTCCACTACTTTGGAAATGTAAACTACAAAAAAATACTAAAAGATTATGTTCATAATAATAATTTAAATACTTTAGATTTGGGGTTAGCATAATTGTATCTTTATCTTTTCTTTTGAATTTTAGGAACAGATTTTAATTAAACGAATTTACTTAGGCATTTGTAATTCCATCATTTTAATATGATAATGTGATACCCAGCTTGCGAACTTGTCACAACATTTCACACACAAGCTTAGCTTTTCGGAAGTGTCGACTTGATATTACTTTAGGAAGAATGTATTATTTATATCCTGAGCGAATTTATAATAAGTCACAATTGAATTGAATAAATTGAAAAAATTGAATAAAAAATATAATATTATAAACGACCACCAATTTTTAATTCTGGAATATAAAGTGAGTATTGTTCGTAATATGAATTTGAATGTATTGGTCAAAGTACAAGGCGCCTAATGATGGATAGCCATAAAGAACACATCCGTGCTGCATCGCACAACTAACCGCACGTGTTCAAGCAATTTCTGCTCTTCAAGCAAGTTTCCTGCAGTTCTACAGTGCTACCGTAGCTTTTGGACGATTTTGTCAAAGTGCTGATTCCAGTTCAGTTTATCATCAACAATTATTCCCAGATATTTGACCTTTCAGATATTGGTATCAGTTTCCCGAATGTGGGCCTGTTATTCACCTCAAATTAGCCCTCGTGTTGAACGGAGGAACTATAATTACTGCGAACCACAAAAAGGCCAATTTATGGCCGCAGTGTGCAGGCTATGTCATCCCCACCACATTCTAAAGCTCGAAACAGAATGCACAGGCATTTATTGGATAAGGAAAGTCACATGAGCACGTGACAACCAATAATATTTATTTTACCTTTTTACCTCAAAAAATAAATTAGAGTGAATTATCCTCATCCGTTGTATCCTAAATAGAAGTTCGATGGTATCATAGGCCGCAAGTTTATCTTCTGTTACTCTTTGTTTTTGCTCATATTTTTTATTCGTATTCATCGAGACAAATAAATTCAAATTGGATATCGCCTATAGTATTTTATTTAAAATAAATTCTCAAAAAATATGTGTAGAGCGATTAGTTACTTTATTCCTATTTAATTACAAATTACATCAAGACAAAATTACTTTGACGAAAATCCATGTGGACTTAGCAGGCACTGTCTGTATCTCATTAGTTTACAGTTTTCAGCGTACAAATGTTTACGTAATGGGAGAGTTAAAAGTTAAAGTGGATGTCCCAGTTTTAAAACTTCCCACTCAGGTCACACGGGCACTAATGAAATGGTGCAAACAATGCCAAAATTTTAATTAAACACACATACTTGACTACATACACGCAATTACAAGTAACTCGAAGCAAACTAATTAAAACACCCCATTCAGCGCACAAACAGCAAACACTTGAGTCTTCGTGCACTGAACGCTGAGGTGCAGGCAGGGAAAAATAAACTATTGGAGTGGGGATTCAATTGCGATGAATGCTTGTGGTAACAACCTCAAGCAAGTAAACAAAGGATCCTCTTGCGGGGAACAAGGACTAGGAAAAGAAAGTCAAAAACCCCTGTAGGCAATTATAGCCATTAACGCAATCCGACTAATATGCATATGTGGATATGAGAGCGTTTGCCACTCTTCGACTGGATTCTCGCCAAAGCGTAAACAATGAACGTGGTGATCCCAATTACTTCTCTTTAAATGTTTTATTCATTCTGAGTAATTAACATACAATAGAAATGGGCAGTGAAAATGTCAAAACCAAATCTTTAGAAGATCTGGCGCTTACTGCATGCACAAGTGCAGCGTGTTAAAAAAATGACCTGATTCTAAATAAATAGTATTAAATAATCTGGATGCGACTGGTCTACATTGCCAATTTCCCAATAGGACATTTTGTTTTGCATCTGTTATAAAAAAAAAACCGCCAATTCAAATTTTTTGCACACCTTTCAATTATGCAATTATGCGTCGAATAAAATTGATCCGGAGTTGATATGATTTTTTTTTCTCGAGATATTCGAGACGAAAAAAAGTTCGCGAACGTACGAATGTAAGTACGCATGCACACACAGATATCTCTCTAAAAAAGATGAATTCGTACTCTAGGAACCTCGAAACATGGAGATATGTCGAATTTTTCAATTCGTAAAATCAGACCTATTACAATAACTTGCAAATGGGAAGTTAATCACATCATAATAATATAATTAGAGTTCAAAAGTTTTGCTGGGATTTTAGGAAAATTCTCCCGATTGCTCTCACAAACACAGATACCAAGAAAGCAATTTTGCCCTTTTTCGTTTAAAGGAGTTTCTCGTAAGAGAAGGCTATACCCTCGCGGCAATATTAAAATCCAATTCATATCACATTGGGGTTGCGTTCCTGCGTAACTCAGTTAAGTTGGACTGATGCGGAAATGAATTGCTATGAACTCAAAATAGATTCGAATTGACTTTTAAGGGTCTATTAAATCAAAAGATACAGAGAAAAATCCACTTCTCATGACATTCATATGTAACATACTCTTGGTGTTACCGCTGATAAGTATGCAACACATTTATTTAGTGCATTTCCTCTCTTTCAAAATTTAAGTTTTTGTAGTCGATTGCAATTTCTGTATGTAGTTAACTATGTAAATAATGAATTTTTTCGAAAATAATTTAACAAAGAGTACTTCTTTTACATAGTTTTCTCTATCACGACTATAAAAATTAAAATAACTAATTAAAATTATCTATACCAAAATGATAACACCAAATTCCCTTTTGGGGGAAAATGCGATAATTTGAAAAGAACTCATTCATGAAGCGTGAGAACAAAATACAGATTACACATTTATTACATAAATAAATTCTGTGTAAATACTTTTGTCGCCAATTATTTTTTTTAAATTATATTATACCTTAAGTTCCAATGTAGAAAAGCATTTCTTATTTACATAAGTAGTTTACTTCTGCATAACTTATGTTACGTGAATGCAACAAACCTACAACTGTGTAGAAAATCTGTTTCATTTAGTTAAAAAAAATTTTTTTAAAATCATTTTCAGATGCTTAAATATTACATAATAAATGTCGTTGACAACAAAAAGAAGCAATCATGCAATAAAATATTAGGATGTTGCCCCAGAAGGCGAAATAAGTGGCAGTTTAGTTTAATGCAAAGCTCTATATTATAAAATAATAACGTTATATACATACATAATATATAGGACTTTAAACATATTTTTAATTGCATGACTGTAGATTTCAATTGCAAGAATTTAATTCGTACGTACATGAACATCAGCCTACTTTATTTTACATGAATTTTGAACACGAGTTTCATTAATTCATGCGTACAAATGTGAACCCAATTTACAATGAATTCAGTGAATACAGTGTAAAGTAAGTTTTACTTCGCATGTAAAGTGGACTAGGCTAGACTAGAAGGAAGTACCAACCTTCTGAAAATAATCATTGCTAACCCTCCCGTTGTGTGACAGAAAAACGGACAGCTTTATAATATTTTTTATGTATATCGACACTTTATTAAAAACATTATAAAGAAAGAAAAGACTCAAAAAACGCAGCTCTAACCACCCTATCACCTATATAATGTATACAAAATATATATAAAAAGATACAATATAGACACAAAACATTACATATAGAAGACACAAAAGAATAGCAAAAAAAGCACACAAATATTAATATATGTATAAAAGGACACAAAAACTAATGAAAAATGACACAAAAACTAATATAAAGGTGAGCTACAAAAAAGTAAATATAAAAGACTCTAAAAGGAACCATTAACATTAACACAGACATTGACACTAATATCCTAAATAATTTAATAAAAAGTCCAAAAGGGAAAAGAATCTAAAAAATGTAAAATTTACACAAAAAATTTTGACTGAAAAATTTTTTGCCAAAGGTTATATTGCCCCAGTCAAGTGGGAACTCCAACAAGAGCCCAAAATTTTGAATTTAAAGATGCCAAAGGTAAAGCTAGCCTAAAACGAACGAGAAATAATAATAAAAAATAATAATAATAAATAAAAGTAATAGGGAGTTTTTACGCAAATGCACAGGGATTCCTAGTGAAGGGAACACACTTTCTGTACCCATCAGTTCCCTGTTCCCTGTGTGTCTCACCTACGCAATTACCACTAACAAGGCTCAAGGGCAAACATTTGACAAAGTAGGCCTTTTCCTTCCTAGGCCGTTCTTTTCACATGGTCAACTGATCCCGGCTTTGTCGCAAGCAGTTTCTGCCGATCCGCTTCACATTCAAATCCTACCCGGACCGAAACAAGATGTTTTCCCTCAAAGATAAAAGATAACATAGGTTTACGCGGAAGCTTTGCATAAATTTATATCATTCCTTTTCTTATTTGTTACCTTAACACGAGAAGATCAAGCCTATGTTGAGGATAGTTCTCGAGAATCAAAAGCCTGTGCCGCTTACCATAAGATGATGAGGAAACGGGCGGATATTCTTCTCACTGCTTCATTCACTTCCAGTCTTTCCTAGCTTCATCTCCAGTATTTCACCCAATATCCTTTCCTTTACCTTCTGCGCAATTGCATAGAAAATCTTACTCGTAATTAAAATTAAGTAATTATATTTATATTTCATTTTATGGTACAGTTAAAAAACCAATTACCAACTAGTAAGTAAAGTAATGCTCAATGTGTCCCCCACCCGATAAAGTATTAGTATCAGGTCGAGAGGCGAATTCATCTCAAATGCGTCTAAGAGTGCCTGTTGTCTCCGAATTTAATGCAGCCATGATTCTTGTTCCGAGCTAATTCAAATCAGCAGGTAATGGTGGATCATAAACGCAGTCTTTTAAGTATCTTTATAAAAGAAGATACATAGTGTGATGTCTGAAGATCTTGTTGTAAAGAGCGTGGTGCGAGATCGTGGGATTGAGAACACGAAACGCTTTATATTGACTAGACACCAGCTCCTCAATAACTAAGCCTGACGACTACTTAGGCGCCACTACACTAGTGACATCTAGTGGTAGTCATATCGAACTCTGGGCCACAGCCTTACAAGTACACATTCATCTCGAGTACGTGGATGCAGAGATAGAAGGTTTTAAAGCCGGATCATTCTTTTTTTAAAACGCTGTAGTCTAATTAACCAAAAATGCACACGCGCCTCTTTTTGTGATTTTATCAATTTCTGTATTGGAAATTTATAGATCCACAACGTTGTCCTTGACCTTTCTCTGTAATACGATGTGCACGCTATGGAATACTATCAGACATGGACTGTCCATCCTTCTTTAAACAATTAATTTTATGATTTATTCCTATTCCCCTTAATATGTAGTATTAAATTTTAATTATGTTTGTAATGAATTTACTTAAACAAAGGATGACTGCGGCATATGAGCACTATGTCTGCATGACACCGTGTGCTTGTTGTACGAATTTAATTATATTTGTGCTAGAAAGAGTGGTTTCAACGGCACTCTTTAATGTATTTGCCTTTATGTACTTCTAGAGTGTTACATAAAAGGCGACTGGAGTCAAGACGAGTATTAGAGCAATACGAACAAATTTCTTTATTCTATTTATGAGGGGAATTTCCCCCAGTCACCTACAAACAAAATAATTAATTTGAGTGTCCTTGACATTTGGAGCCTTTAAATTTTGTTTTATTCTTTGCGTTATCTTTACTCGTTTACTTACTTACTTTTAATTATAGCAAAATTTTCCAGGAATGTGAAATTTTGCTGAAAAGTTAGACGCCCTTATAATTACGCTTACTGCTCCTAGGATTTTATTTATTGTGGTTTTAATAGAAAAATTTTATTCTATTTTGCATATTAAATTTGTGCAGAAGAAAAAGACGCTTCTAGTATTTAATGTCTGCTGAATTTCAAACTCTAGCTCAAAGCATTCTCGAATTATCGCGTGGACAGACAAACAGGCAGACGAACAAAGAGACAGATAGACAGCCAGATAAACAAACGGACAGTCAGGCTGACAGACAGACAGACATTCATTTTTCTGTGCCGTTCCTTTGTGTCATGAATTTTTTAGACGTTGCAAACTTTTGCTCAAACTTATAATACCTTAGATGTAAGGTATAAAAATATGTTCCCATTCCTTTTCAATATGGCTTTTTCAGGACAATAATCTTAAGTGAAAGGTATGATCAGGGAGCCTAATGATAGTCAACCTAACAATCAACATTCACGTGGTATGCCCAATACCCAAATGTGGAGCTAAGTCGCCTCGCACATTAATCAAAATTCTGTTTGTCATATCCACACACATGGCTTTACCCTGCATCCCGCAGTTTTCACATTGCCCTTCATGTCTACAGCAGGCTGCGATTTCGGATACCAATGTTTGCAAGGGTTCTCTATATGCCCAAAATAAAAGATTTATTTGTGTGCCAGAAATATGCAAATTAGATTAAGCTTGTGTATGCTTCAACTATGTACCTACGTCCTACATGCTATCGCTATCGATTTCATTTTTTCCTTCCTGCAGCAATAAAAGGCAACAAAAGTCATAGCACTACAGCCACACTTCAGTCGGTGAAAGCCCCATTCAGATTCAGACATTTAACCACCACCCTCTGAATTTTAGCTGAAGTTGGCGATTTTCTCGCAATAAATTTGAGAGATTTTTAATATAACCCGGTTGCCATAACCCACATGCAGCTAGAAGCCTTCATTAGGGTTAGCCTTATGAAATTACTGTGTTTATGCCGACTCCCGTTAATATATCATTTGCACCTTATTACACCTGGAAGGTTCCATTATTAAAATTTACGTTCGGCACTAATTCAGTTTTTTCATTAAAGTTAGATTAAGTAGATTGTAATCACTTTGGAAGTGAAACAGTGCATACATTGGCATCCCAATATAAACTTTTAAATTCGTAACAATTTTTGAGAAGTAGATGTGAACTTATGTAACCCGAACACCTTCCACATAAAACCAATAATAGCTAAATCAAAATCTAATGTCAGTGCTTAATGGGCTCACCTTCCTCATAAAATGTCAAATAAAATGTAAGGTATGCAAAGAAATTACATAAAGGCCCAGTTAAAGTAACCAATCGGGCGTCTAGTGAAAATTCTCCATGAGTTATACATACACAAAAAAGGAAGCGGGGCGGGGAGGCAATCAAGATAACGACACTTAAAGGTTTTTTGGTTGTTTTTATGAAGAAGACCGTATATATTATATTAAAGATGACACGTACCGGTCTAGTGCCATATCATAGAAAATACTAGTGGCTTCCAAATGAGTACTTTTTCACCTACCTCTTCGTTTAGGAGCTACGAATTTTCAAATTCAAAATTTTGAATTTTTTTTTACCTTTTCTACATAAATACGCAAGTTTCTCGAAAAAAGCTGTAATTAGCATGTACTTTTCTTGCATGATTTGATATCCTCATAAGCTTCTCTTCAATTTGATAGGAGGCATATATCAACCTACCTCCTTTAGTTTTCGAGATAACTCGTCCTGAAGCCGACCTTATTCTGCGTTCCTTTCTATATGAATAATAAATAAATAATAAATTCCCTGAGGAATAAAAAGTGGTAGTGTGAGGAAATATTACTACAAGTCCAGCATATTCCCAATACCTCATAATCTTGGAATTATCGCTAACTTCCTAAGAGGTCAATATCCAAATTTATTCGGTGCAATTCTACGCACAGATCAGCAATTTCAATCAATTACCTGGCCACGAGCTGCTGATCGATATTCACGTGCGATATTGAGTTTGAGAATATGCTGTACTTGCATCTTTTATAGAATTTAGCATTAGCTAGGTAAGCAATTCATTATGTAAATTCGATGCATTGTAAAGAATCAAAAGTTGAGTCTAAGGGAGTTCAATAAAGCGATTGGACACATTCGGATGTGTTTTCTTTTCATTTTCAATCATCACAGTAGAATTAGTAAGAATTAAAATGAAATAAAAAGTACGTCTTATTAATAGTTTATTGAAATAATTATTAAACTTAGCTCTTTTCAAAATAGTTAAAACTACAATAACTGCTCTATCTGTACAGGATTCAAATGGAGCAAGGCCTACTCATGACTTGAAAAATTTAACGCGACGCACACAACGCACAAGGTAGACCAATATTCTACTTTTACACGCGGTGACAGCGTTGACAAATGTTTAAAAAATTCGTGCTTACATTTTTGCCGCGAATTTTGTCTTTCTTTTTCAAGTGCTCGCTCTTTTCTGTATTTCGAGTTTTTCACTTTTTTAAGTAAATTCTTTAAATAAATTATTTAAATAAAATTATGTTCGAATAAAATAATGTTTGAACTTCGACAAATGACGCATCTGCCCTCGTGAATAGAACATGTCTTAACTTCAAAGCCGTCGTGAATGGAGCTTCGGCTTTAGTCTATTTATGTCGGGACGTCTATGAGTGTGTAGGAATATAAAACACGATAAAAATCAAAATTAAGGTGGACTTACATTAAAATAATTGAACATTATCCACATTGTTCTCGCGAACCGAAAGGGTTCTTTATTGATACAAGACAACACCATACCACTTACTGAAGTAATCATTCGCCAAATATTAAAGAATTTGGTCAAAGATATTATGCTTTACTCATCATATCGAATCACAATCCCTAAAAATATAAACCAAGCAACCAAACCAAATCTCCAAAACTGCCTATAAACCCAGAACAAAAGAAGGACAATATCAATAAAATAAAGAGCGTTGAAATAAATTATAAAATTTTTGCATAAATTTATACTTAAAGAATATCCGTTTAAAAATGGTAGCTTAGAAGAGTTAGCCAAAAGGACAGATTTGTAGAAAAGTACAGTACCTTTTACAGCATAATATTGAGTTGATTGAAAGTCGAAAAATTAATTTTATTTTGATAGTAATAGTAACGTTCATTTACTAAAAGATTTAAGATTTTTTTAGAAATAAAACATAAAATATATTAAAAAATAAAGAGTTTTGAAATAAAACGCAATCCCAATATAAATAGAAAAACAAGAGCTGAGATTGGTTTTGTTTCTCATCGCATATTTTCTAATTTAGAATAGTAATTTAATGCCCTTTTACAGGCAAAAGACTTCGAGAGCAAGCCAGCACCTTTTACAGCTGTTTCAATCAGCAATTTTTTAGTTATAAATTTTAACTTTTAGAAATATTAGATTATTGTTTTTATACTCTAGATATATTTATAAGTTTAAGCAAACGTTTGTAACGTATAAAAATAGCTACAGTTACAGACTTGAAATTTTATGCACAGATACCCTATTAAAATTCGAAGATCAAGTTCAAAAATAGGCTAATTTAGATAACTCCTTTATAGGCTTGCCATACGAAACCTAGAGCTATATCAAATAAAAAATCGCTTTTCTTCTTCTGAAACGAAAACTCTTCGAGGTAGATGGTTTAGATTCGGTACATAGATTTGTTAGTAAAATTAAAATATCCTGGCAGATAATGAACCAAATTGGGCAACTCCCTCACAGGGTTGCCATATGAAATCTGTAATTTCTTATAAAAAAATAAACACTCTCCTTTCAAGACTTAACGCCATATTGAATTGTCGTACGCAATCTCTGTTTCTAGAAAGTTGTGTTGTATAAAAATATTTACAATACGTATTTTTTTCGTGGCAAATGCCGACATAATATACAAAGGTCCAAAGGTAGAGGATCTGTGGAATATTTTGAAAGGTTGAGATTTTGGGAAAAAATGTTTTTGACAAAAGTTGGAAAGCACAAAAAGAAGCAGTTGGCTTGTCTCAAGGTAAAATTTAAAAGCTAATTGGAGGTCTGCTTCAATTTTGTAATGCAATGTTGAAACACACGTAAAATTTCACGTTCGAGTATGCGATTTGCTTATGGGCCAAAGGGTCGCTTCAACGTAAAATAAATCCTTGAATCAATATTCAGTAATTATGCATTTTCAAAGAGGTAAAAGGAGGTAAGATATGTGAATTTAAGTCATCGTTTGTAATGCCCAAAGATATCTACCGCATAGACAAATAAACTAGGTATCCATTAATGGATAATAAACACCATTTGATATATATATATATATATATATAGAAAAACTCTCCTATTCTGCAAAATATGCAAAAGTTGCTTAAAGTATTTCAGATATTATTTTAACGCATAATTAACATCATTTATTTATTTATAATTATATATTTTTTAAAAGCCCTAAAGTGCTAAAGTGCGTTAACAGACTGCGGACAGGAGGATAGTCTGCAAATTTGAAAATCAGTTGGCAATATATAAGAATAAGTAGCTGTGGACCATTCACTATATACCTGTTATTTCCTTTTCTTTCCTACATCTACAATACACCATAATTGAACTAAACCAATTATAGCCCTTTCTTGTTTGTTTTACTTTGTCCCTAAAATTTTCTTTTATTAAATATTGAAAAATATTTCTTAATTTTTGAAAGTAAATTGAGCAACTTGTCCTGAATGAAAATTTATATTTTATTTTGATTAGAAACAATAAAAGATGTGAAAGAATTTATTTATGTACTCCGGCAAGTATTTTATATAAGAGTATCTTCATCCAGGAGATAATATAAATATTATTTTATTTTCAAAAGCCATTTCTTTTAGCTGCACTTTCTATGCTAAACTATACAATATTTTTTTCTTATTTAAATTACAAAAGTAATTTTCATACTTTATTACAGTTTTTCTCTTTAAGATGACGCCCTAGAGAATGTTTGTTTCATTCATGAATTAACTAGTATTGGCCCATATCACTTTCTTTTAGATCTTTTCTAAATTCTCTCTATCCCAGAAATGTTTGTTTCATTTTGCACCCACCTAAGCTATTAACATTGTAGGTAATTGTCCTCTATTAACCCTTGATTGAAAATGAACTAGAATTAAGTATATTTCAGATCTAAAACATTAGCAAGCGGAATGACAATCAATGCCAATACATAACAAATCCTCCCCATTGTTATCTACTCACATTATTGCTTGGTTAGCAATTTTCCATGGTTATATATTTACTCAATACTAACGAGCTCGTGAACACCCATGCCAGGGAGAAACAATGCTGTCTAATTACGACCTCAAGATATTTTTGCAATATTCAAATCGATGTTAGTACAAGGGATAAATTCAATTAATTACGTGAGTAATTAGGCATCCGAACAATGGCCTGAATTTGCATAATTAAATCGAACCCAATAAGTGGTAAGGCAATGGGGACGAGTTTGAATTAATCCGGTAACAAAATACCTTTCGAGGTAACATTTTTTAGTATTGTCCAATTAAATGAAAAACTAGACTGATGAAGAGTAGAAAATAACGAAAATGTTCCCAACTATGGAATGTATTTCGTAATGATTATTTTTTCAAAAGTATTCAACTAGTACGAAAATCTATTTTTATACATAGTGTTGGTGAAGAAAACGTTTTTCCTACTTGACAAAGTACTGCACATTTGAGCGCTCCTTTTCCGCGATACCCACTGAGATATGGTGTTTTAAAGAAATTATGTCAACAACATAAAAACCTTTTTTAGTCATTAAATGGGGCAGGTGTTAAAATAATCACTTTAAAACACAAACTAGTTCCTTTTTTAAGGCAATGTATCTGAAAAAGTGTAATAGCTTTATATGGATGAGTTGTAGATAACACAATAAGTAATTCATTTATTAAAAAAATAGGGGAAGTTTTCGAGGAAAATGCAATTTTTTCTAAAAATCCAAGGAGCCAAGGAATCATCCCTTAAAGGATTAGCATCTCAGACCGGCACACTCTGTATAAAATATCCCTGTCGTAAGATATAAGGAGTACGATTAAAATATCACCTTATTTATTTTTCCATACATTTCTATAGTCGATCAAATAACTAAACGATTACTTCACTGATTAAAATATTTTAATTTTATTTTTATTTTAACTTTTCTGTAAGATAAATTGTAATTTCCAATAAAAACTTTCCAAATTTGGTTTTAAAATATTTCTTTAAAATCTTCAGCTTAAATTCTTCACAGAAAAACCTTTTTAGCTTTTAATTAGTTTAAATACGTATTTTATTTTTTTAAATTATAGATTTTTACAATATTAAAATTATTGTGCTATTTTTGGAAAAACTTCTATTCTCTAAAGCTTTTAAATTCGACTGACTCCTTAAAAAATTTTTAATGACATAAAATTTTACAATTTCTCAGTGTCTACATGAGTTCTCTAAAAAGTTTTTTTAAAGTATTGTTGCGAGATTACTAACCTTCTTGCAAGTTCGGCAAGATCTCAATAGTGTTTACCACTAAAAGAACTGACCACCTATAAAGCACCCCGGATGTCGCCGGACTCGAGAACCCACTTACATGGGTTCCACCGACTAAAATCGACTCTTCTGGAGAGAAGGGAAGTACGCAACCGAACTGGAGGGAGGACGAAAGTTTAGACAACACAAGGCGGCATCCAGTTCCAAAATCGCGAATATTACTTTTGGCACAAAACATTAATAGGACATAGAGCACATAGTTGATCAATTCTTCCTCATTTTTGAAAATAATTGTCAGATGTCACTACCATTAGATTGTAATAAAGTAGTAGATTCCTAATTTCGGAATTCCGGAAACTATAAAGACGTGCGGCCATGTTTGTGACTCTTTCTTCCTTTTTCTTTTCTCGAAACGCTTCCTGCGGGCAAGAAAGGGACTCGGGATTACACCCAGTATTGACAGGGGCATTTGCGGAACCTAAAGGCATTGCTAGAAGTTGGTTACCGACAATGGTTCGAAGCACGGACGACCTAACATCTAACAGCGAACTCAGGTCCTACTGCTACGCAATAAGCACATAATTCCACTCCATGGCACAAGCATCGCCCACCATAAACGCAGGTAACTTTTTTCGGGTCATTTAAACCAAGTGTTTCGCACCTCTTCCTCGCCTAAATCACTCATAAAGTACTCGGCATACCATCCAGTCTTCGTAAAAAAGGAGAGAACTGGTCTTCGTAGCCACTCAGGGACAACCAGACTGATAACAAAAATCCATTTAAAAAATATTGAACCTAACTACATTATTTGTACAGCTGGGGGATGTTTACCATTTTTTTTGTCTACTAAGATTTGTGAACTTGAACTCTGGGACCCGCTCGGCTAGAAGCCAGAAAACAGAAACCGATGTACCAGTGGGGACTGTTACAGTATAAATGTCTAACAAAATGATCCAAAACGTGTTTTCTGTTGTCTTTGCTAAAATCATCCAAACTTCTTTTTTTAAACAGTAATTTTTATTTTTTTTAAACAGTAATTTTTACAAACTTTTAATCTCTTTTATATTTTTATTTACATTTGTTCAAATTTCGAATTTTATTTAATAAAATGTAAAATACCACCATGAAAATGACTTTTCCTGGTACATATAATCAATAATTTACTTTCACTACATACCTCCCCCAAGCTCAATGCGCTTTCTGCTTTTAAGCCATTGAAAAAGAATTCTGAATCTTTAGCGTCTGAACAACCCGGTGAATTTTCTTTCTCGATGGTTGGAGTTCAATATTTTGAATAAGAAATAGTCGCTTGGGGTCATATGGTTAAATCTGGGTTATAATGCCAGTGATCGATTTACGAGAAGGCACATTCTTCATAGCGGCCTGGCTGTTTGAAGCATAATACTTATCGATCACCAATGTTTTGCTCTCATTCAAATCGATCTTGATTATTTCTTATTGTCGGATTTTATAATCGCACAGGTATTCCAGTTATTACTCAAGAGAAACTAATAAACCTGAACTAAAGAATATTCTGGACACAATTATGGACGTGCAAAAAATTGAAATAAACCTCACAGCATCGAGCTAGATATTAAAACTCTGCTAAATACACAAGCTTAAAAGTTTTATAATTTATTATTTGTTAAAATCTCAAAATACAGTAGTTAAAAGCAAAATCCAATATAAGTTTTTTGGAAATAAAGAAAAATACATTACGGACGTGATATTTCTTCCTATAGGGAAGCAGTAAAGCAGGTTTAGTCTTAAATTTTATGTTCATTTTTTAAATTAATTATCAAGGTTTATGTAATTTGCAGAATAGGCCATTTTTATTAAATTTTGCTGATAGTGTTTTTCATATTAACTTGAGCCAAGAGGAAGAGAAAACCCTGTCCGCCATGTTGGACCCGCTATTTTGAGTTTCCAAAATTTAACTACAGATTCGAGATCACCGAACTCCAGAAATCCATATGGACTTATTTTCCTGATGATCGAAAAACTCTTGAAAAAGTTAACAGTTACGACTGCCATATTTGATCCACCATGTTGAATATTTAAGCGTTAAGGTTAAATTAGTAAACATGGACATTTCGGAAATCTTGCCCCCCATATTGGAGACTCCGAATTTTATCCATCTACTTCGAAGCGTTCTCGTTTTAGAAAGAAAATATCGATTTTTTATTTGACATACATAGCTGGAGGCTTCATATGGCAACCATATGAAGGAGTTGTCCAAATTCGCCCATTTACGAACTTGATCTATCATTTTTAGTAAAGTGTAACAAATTTCAAGCCTCTATCTTAAGACGTTCCTGAGATAACTCGGGGACAGCCAGACAGACAGGCGCATAGACAGACAGAGAGACAAACGGACATCTATTAAGTGATTTCTTTTCTTCTTCCATTAATGGCAATGTTCTTTATTTCTGTGTTTCATGAATATTTCGATGCGTTACAAACGTTTACTCAAAGCTATAATACCCTAAACGTAGGGTATAAATATATTTGGCATTGACATGCGTGTTCAAGAAAAAACAAAGAATATTTAGTAGAAAGCAGACAGAGTTCTTATCTAACGGGCTAGAGATTTAGTTCATGTTAGGAAGTCGTATCAGTGTATTTCAGAAACTAGAATAAATAAAATCTCTCGAATATAACGTTAATACTACTTTACACGTTAATAATACTTTAAAAAACGTCAATCTACAAGGTGGTTCAGACCAAGGTATCCCGGGGTATACCACGTGATTCTTTGATGTGAGCTGATAAAAAAACGGTTCCACATACCCCTCTCCCCTTGGCCCTTGCATTCGCCCGACCTCAATCCCCTAGATTTTCATTTACGGGGTTATTTAAAAGACGTGGTCTACAGTTTCATGATAAGATCCAGAGAAGAGTTATAGAACAGAATTGAGGGTGCCTGCAATATTATTAGAAATAATAGTTGAAATTTTACTAGAGTAAGGCAATCATAAGTCCGTAAGTTGGAGTTATGCATTGAGCAGAGTGAAACTCATTTTCAGCATTTATTGTAATTAATTCTTTGGCATTTTTTGAATAAAAACTGTTAAAAAGTACTCTCTTATCTTAATTATGCTTAAACAATTGGAATTACCTATTCAGATACTTTTCGGACTATGTACTTACCTCGCAACGATGTCCTAGACAATTCATTTTTTGGGTCCATCGTAAATACACTTTAATACCTTTCGTTGGAAAACCGTTGCGAGTAGCCGGCTACGGATTTTTGCGAAAGAAAAGTGACATCGGGAGCATTGTTAAATAATAATAAAATTACATTTCGTAGAAAAAATTTTTTGGAATAAACCTACTTATTTTTTTAAAATTCTAGGAAAAAAATTGAAAATTTTCAATTCTTTTTATAATATCTCTATGAATAGTTCGTCAATAGCCACAATTGAGGTACCAAAAGAAGGATAATTATGAAAGCTTTCAACTAAACTACAAATAATTAGAATCCATAGGGTGATTCAAATGTTATGAGTAAACATTTCCATCAGGGAACATTCAAAGTCGAAAAATTTTTTTGAGAAGCTGTAACTCGTTAAGGAAGCGTTTTAGGGAGGGGGTATGTGGAACGACTTCTTTATCAACTCACGTCAAGGAATCACGTGGTGGTATACCTCACCTCAATATACAGGGTGTCCCAAAACTCAACGTCAAGCCGGGACCAGTGGATTCACCAGTTTATGAGTGTTCATAAAAAAATATAAAAAAAATTACATGTCTGATCATTTCTGAAATTCCGAAATTTTTTTGTGAATTGTGAAAAGCGCATAAACTTGACGAAAGATAATGTTTTTTCAAAAAGTATGCAACTTTTGGTTTTATTTAGAATTGTGACAAATAGCAGGGTTATTCAGGATTGTGTAACAAGCATATTTGTAGTCACAGTATCTAAAAGTAAGGTGTAGGGTGACGATTTTCACAATTTACAAAAATACTTGAATCTCAGAAATGATCAAACATGTAATTTTTTTATATTTTTTTATGAACACTTATAAACTGGTGTATCAACTGGTTCCGGTATGACGTTGAGTTTTGGGACGTCAGATATTATAATCGTGTACATTTTACAAGAAGCGAACAAAATATTATTGAACAACATTGGAGACATGCATAAAGCCAAACAGACAATTTATTTGGAACGAATCATAGAGAAAGTATTTCACGCTTGCACAAACTGGATGTCTTCCCAATAAATACCTTTGAAGACTTAAAGAATTTTGGCAACAAATTGAGCAATATACCGGAAAAACATCTAGTGAATATTTTTTCAACAAATGTTTGATTATAACTCCAAAAATCAAGCTAATTAAATGCATAAGATTCCTTTGTTTATTTCCAAATCGTGGCCATTAAAGATTGTTTAGGAAAGCAAAACTCTCCAATTGTTTCGATATATTTTTATCTCGTGAATTTGTGTGGAAATCAACTGGGATAGGGTGAAAAGTAAAACTGCCTTTTCTACCCGTATAGAGAGAACACGGACAAAAGAGTGGACTGAAGTGAAAAAGATTCAAATTTGGTATATTCGTAATTTTACTAAACAGAGTTGAAAATTCAATATGAACTTAATTCTATGTTTACATACAAATTCAACAAGCTTAATAAATCCAATTTACAATTAAATATACTTACAGAATTTAAATTACGAAGTTATAAAACAAAAATGAATAAAAAGTGCATATAAACACTACTTGTACTTTCAAGTTCTACATACGTAGACTTTAAATTGCACATGCGTTAACGGAAATAACATAAAAGTTATAAATCAAATATAACAAGGTAGAAGATAAAATCACGAACAAAAAGTTAAATATGTATAAAGAAAAACTTACTTCTTAAGCAACCAATCAAATGATGAAAAGTTTATTTTATTCTGATCAGCTCCCAAAACAAAATTCTTTATTTTGGTCAGCGTCTAGAATAAAGTGGAGTTAGTATAAATCTTGTTCTGATCAACACTCAGAACAAGTATATGATTAGTAAACCTAGCTCTGGTCAACGCCCAGAACCATTATAATAAAACATAAATGAAATCTACTATTGTGAACCGTGAACTCTTTTGTTCTTTATGAAAATATTTAAAGTGCTATGTAAAATTAATATGTTATATTTATAAATTACAATTGTAGTTTTTAAATTACTATTTATAAGTAAACTTCTCTTATTTCTTCCTTACTTCCACACAAGATACAAAAAAGTGTACAAAAAGGTTTGTATTGCTTTCTTCTGCGTACACGCAATGTTGAAAAGAAATGGAGTGGGATACGAATGGTCATGCACTCATCCTTCCAAAGTTCACTTCCACATATATGATTATTGTATGCTAAAGACATCTTCGGGACTCATTTCCAACCATATATTCTTCACTGGTCCTAAAGAAGTTACGAGAAAGCGTACAAAAAAAAGTTGGTTTCCAGTAGGAAATATATTGTTAAAAAGTAAAGTAAAAGTGGGATACGAACGCAGTATGAAATATCAGCGGCGCTTCCAAGAGAAGCAACTCAGTCGCTCCCTTCCAAACTAGAGTTCAGTAGATGCTTCTAGTTTGGAAGGTTTTAGTTATTTGTCCTTTTTTATAATTGTATGTTTACATTTTCTGCTGGGTTCCTATTGATAGTTTATTTCATTTTAACATTTCAAGTCCGCAGAGACTTCAATGCTGGTGGACTCTGAGCGCTATTTGAATGCTTCAAAAGAAAGTAGAAAGCAGTACTATATATTCAATCGATGATCGAGTTCTAGAAAGCTTCACTTTCCATACGTAACTAGAAAAGTTTTTTGTAGAAAGCAAAACTTGATAGCAAATGAAAGGAATGAATATATTAAGGACTTATGGTGAAAATTCTCTAACTCAAATTTTTGGTCAAACATTTTTTATTTCACTTAAGGGAAGAAAAATAAAAATTACCTGGTATAAAATTTTCCAAAACATTTTTATTGTGGGAAGGAGGGTTTTCAAACAAAACTGAATTAACAAATTCCCATTATAAAGCGCAAATGCAACGTCTTAATCAACAAACATAAAAAGAGATTGGCTTTATCATCAATCGAATAGAACAAGAAAAATAAATTTTTTTTCTATAGAAATTAGATACAGAAACAAATGGAGTGAAAAAGTGTTTCGAAAGATCTTCTAAAAAACCAAGTCAGAAACGCCTGTCTCCCGATTCTGCAAGAAACGCTTGAATGAATAGACATCAGAAGTATGTGTAGAAGACACGAGAAAATAGTAAAGGGAAGTATATCGATGAAGTGAAATTAGAAGTACTATTAAGTAGGTAGACCATATTTTTTTTATCGTACAACTAAAAATTGTAATCAAGTAAATTTTAATGCATAGAAATATTCAGCGTAAAAAATTAAACATATATTTTGCTGGTTATGCACATCCTGTGTGTAATTAGCAGTGTGATCAACACAACAAATTTTTTCTCGCATGTTGCTTGAAAACTACTTAATTTTACCCAACTTCTTCATTACAAAGGTGAACTCTCTGAGCTCTAAGGAATTGACGGCACTTTCTAATTTCTCCGATAAACGGCGCTTAATGTGCTTTAATGTGAGGTTTATTAATTAATTATATTAATGCGATTTTCTTGTTTTGCGCCACAAACACGCCACGGAAGCCATTCGCCCGTAGTCAGAGCCGCACGTAAACAATCAGGCAAAGATTTCTCCTCTCAAGTGTTGATGTGTTTACATAAATGTGACAATAATTATATGAGCAAATACATTTCGAAGTGACTGTAATTAATGATAACAGTAATTAAACACTACGTTGATTAAACATTCATAGAGCTGTAGAGCATTGAACCTGCTCCGGCTGTGTGTGCCTATGTGTTCCTCTGCCTACTACCTAGTGCCTAGCAAGCTATTTGTTGAAGTGCGACTATGAACTATATTTACATATGAGCAATGTCTGTTTCGTGTTACCATATTTTACGCCACGTGTGATAGTTTGTTTGTGAATTCCATCCCCTGGGCAAATTAATTTTTGGCGATAATGTTTTTGGTTCGGTTGGCTCGAAAAGCAACTTTCACCTTGCAAATTCAATTTGTGACTGCTTTGAAGTATGTACCTGCCACTAATTGATATTACGGAGCGACCAGTTACCTAACCGTCTTTAATAATTTTTCTTAAACACTTTCGAACCCCCAAGTAAAGCAGTGTAAAGTCAGTCAATTTACCTTGTTTAACTCATCCCCCCAAAAAGCAGTCAAGTAAGAAATTTCGCGAAACCGCTCCCGCAAAAGTCCCAAAGTCTATTTCATGAAAGGATAAATTTGAATTCCCATCAGGGAAGTGTACCCAATAAATTGCCATATTTGCAGGAATAATTTTCAGCCACTTGGAGCTGATAAAATAAAAAAATTCAATGAAGATCTGACATCATTTAACCACCCCCGATTTGTACGCAGCATCGCAGAAGAAAGATGAAAGGAAAACAGGGAAATCCTAACCAGGAGCACAGATTGTTCGGTGTGGTGTATGCTTGGGGGAGTTTCTTCATTTGTGGATTTCAGTGTTCGGCACGGGTAATGTAATCGTATTTAGGACGAATGATTAGCCACAGAAGGCGTTTAACGAGCCGTGGCATCGTTTCTGTACACGTTCCTTGTGCGATTTTCGAATTGTTTTACGATTTTTAAACTTGTTTCACTTGATCACAGGGTAAGCCTTCGACATTAACATTGTGTGAAGTCGTTAAGCTTTCGACGTTATGAAATTTCTATTTAGCAATTTCGAATAGTTTGTTTCCCCAATTAAAAGTTAATTTTTTAATTACCTAAATTAGTAATGCCTTTATTTTTTCATAAGGATTAAACAACATTTCCAATTTAGGTGGCAGATCATAGTAAGATTTTTCCATATGGTAACCCTTGATGGATTCAATAAGCTCTTTGCTTTGGCCAATCAAATATCCCAAACAACGTTGCTTCTCTCTTGATGTGATGACCACATTGATAGTATCATAACTAACATAACTCCTCTGATTCCTTTTCCTTTAACGGGACTGACTTAATTAAATTCAAGGAATATGTTTATAAAAATGCTGGCTTATGTAGAAAAATTATCTGATATCATTATTTAGCAATCCGGCTTCTGCTTATCCCTCTGCAAAACTAATATTCTAGCAGGAAAGGAACCAATGTATATACAGGGTGTCCAATAGGAAGTTGCTGAAACTAAGTAACTTTTGTATTGAACAATTTTGTAGAACAGGGAAGCTCTTGTTTTAGAATAGAGAAGCCAAAATTATATCTAAATACTGCAAACTTAATAAAGCAAATCCGTAAACAGTTTTCATACTTGCGAATTTAATTTCACAAATATGACGAAGTAAATTTCAAAGGCTTCTCGAATTATTGTGTGGAGAGATAGTGTGCATAGGTATTAAACAATTTTTTACTCTGCATTAGTAGATATATAGTTTATTTGTCAGTATGATAGTTTTTTTTAGTATTACAAAGGACTACTTAAATTTAAAATATCCTACATAATTCAGAGTAA
This sequence comes from Dasypogon diadema, assembly GCA_006980735.1. Taxonomy (NCBI): domain Eukaryota; kingdom Metazoa; phylum Arthropoda; class Insecta; order Diptera; family Asilidae; genus Dasypogon; species Dasypogon diadema. Next base: position 52,157 of record QYTT01084538.1, read on the forward strand.
TCAAGTAAAAACTCACCAGACGATAGAACACCTTGAAATCTTTGGGAGTAATTAAGGCTAAAATGCCCAGACTTTTGTCTCAAATATTTTTTTCGTAAATGCATAATTAGTGAGCATTGACTCAAGAGATTATTACATATCGAGGTGACTTCTCTAGGTCACTTTCACGCATAAGGGAACTACATATATGAACATAAAATTTTACGCTCTCTCCATTTCTGGTTATATTAAATAAAACTGGCCAAGTGCGAGTCGGATTCGCGCACGAAGGGTTCCGTACCATTATCTATAAAAACGGCAAAGAAATCATGTCTGTTGTATGGGAGCCCCCTTAAATATTTGTTTTATTTTAATTTAATTATTTATTTGTAAAGTGAATATGTAACTAAATATTCTGTGAATATTTCAAGCGTCTACCTGTTGCCGTTATCAATATCGAGCAAAAACGAGCAAAAAAATCACGTTTGTTGTATGGGAGCCCCCTTAAATATTTATTTTATTCTGTTTTTTAGTATTTGTTGTTATAGCGGCAGCAGAAATACATCATCTGTGAAAATTTCAACTGTCTAACTATTACGGTTCATGAGATACAGCCTGGTGACAGACGGACGGACGGACGGACAGCGGAGCCTTAGTAATAGGGTCCCGTTTTTTCCCTTTGGGTACGGAACCCTATTCCAAAAAAAAAATTCCAAATGAAAGAGACTACGACCCAAGAATAAGATGACTGTATACATGAAAGCAAAAAAACAAACAACAAAACAATTCCAAGAGAGATACGAATTACTTTAATATAAATCTTACATACATCTGAAAGAGAGGGATGATCACTTTTTCTTAACGGGGAAGTGAATTTGTTTTTTTACTTTCAGAAGGGGCATGCTTTCCACAGACCGG